>JAHZNF010001164.1:0-18250 GCA_027744215.1 Troglopedetes dispersus
ATTCCCATTCAAGATGTTGCTCTGAGCCTGCTGCGGGTTGTTGTGCTGCTGAGCGTCCTGGTCGATCACATCATGCAGTGTCACTGACTTTGTGTGCAATTGAACATGGTGGTGGCCCAGAGGAGCAACATAGTGAAGAGGATACACAGGAGAGTAGTTGATGACTCGAGGCGGTTTCCGCTGACGCCTTTTCCGTTGCGGTTGACCAGGCGCGGTTTGCTCCTGACCGGCGTTGTCATTCTCGTGGATGATCACGTCAAAACTGCCATCCTTGTTGTCTCTTTGGGTCACCTGGGGTTGAGCGCCAGCGCCCTGTTGGGGCTGCCCAATTGGTGGGATTTGTAAGGTTGCTGTTGTCTGTTGCTGCTGAGCAAGTTGCTGTTGTTGAAGCTGTTGTTGCTGTTGCTGATACTCCGGAGGAATTGGTGCTTGTCTTGCTCCAAAGTTCTGATTGGGATTCCCGTAGTAGTCAGTTTGCGCGTTTGGGTTGTAGTTTGGCACGATTGACTCAGGAATTTGAAGCTGCGAGGCGGCCGCAGCAGCCGGACTTTGTGGACTTGGATTCACAAGAAGACCATTGGAGGCAGCGGTCGAGGTATACGTTCCAGCGGGAGTCTGGAACCGACTCCCTAGCGGTGCAGGGGCAAACTGGGCACCACCAAATGCACCAAAGTTTGGAAATGGACTCGAAAAATTGAAAGCTTGGAGGTAGCTCATTTTGAATCCGTAAAATTGTCTCTCTCGGCTAAATTGAAAAAAACGTTGCCACTTTCCACAGTCACAAAACTGGAGCACAGTTAAGTAAAAAGACAAAGTTAGCAGACTTGAGTGCCACGTCTTACCTACTTCCGGCACATCAAGGTCTCAGAAAAATGTCCCTGAACTTCAAAACGTCATTTATGTCTTTTTCATTTCCAACATCTTTATCTTCCCGGAAGTCGTACACTTTTTCGATAGCGGCGGCCGCACCAAAAAAAATTATACAAGATCCACTCCACAAATCAATCGAAGTAAGGGAATCACAGTTGGTCTCAACCTGCAAAGGAGCAAAAGGAGACACGTGCTTCCTCCACAAAGGAATTTTGGAAACTGACGACAAAGGGAGGGATCACCGTTGGCCTAACTTTAAATGGAAAAAATGAACCACACCACGCAACGAGCATGAACCACCACTCCGCAAGGCACCATCCAAACAGTAAATGTTAAGCAGAGCTAAAACCCTACCACCTTTTTAGTCTTTGCACACAGAAGCGTCGTCTTAATACTTGACAATCTTCAGGTGGAGAAGTCAACAATGTCAATGCCAATGTATTGGAAGGTCTGTACATTAGTTTTTTTGCAGTCAATCAACAACCTAATCACAGTTTTTGGTGTGGTTCGTTTCACCAATGATAAGAAAATTTTTGGAATCTCCTCAACACACAAACAATGACGAGGATGGCGATGATGATGACGATGCAGTCCGTCGATTTACACCTTTATCCATTTCATCCGCTCTTTCACTCCATTCATGACGTTCTTTAAGGATGATTGAGGTAGCTACAGCGAACTTTTTTATTGTTATTTGTGGCCACAAGCATTATTGTAACAAGATAGGCTACAAGTACGCAAGTCAAAATCTCTCTATAATATTATGCGGCAGTTTTTTTTTCGTTCGATCTCAAACTGCTCATTTTGAGGATTGCAGCGACTACGAACTTCATCTCCAATACAGCTCATTTGCATTCAGATGATTACCTGTGTAGTATTACTATTGTACAAATATGATACACGCGATAAGCAAACGTCAGAAAAAAATGAAGATACAGAAAGAAAATTGAGATTGGCGATGGACAGTTAGTTGAGCTCGTCTAATAATTATTGTTGTATTATTTTCTTGGTTGTTTGGCTTTACTATAAACAGACTGATTACATGTGTCGTATCTCTAATGTTTGTGTTATGCGTAGACAAAGTGGGCATTTATATTATGATTATAACTTTATAATTTTGTGGTGGCAATGGAAATACGAATCTGATTATCCGTAGTAGTGTGTGCATGCTCGTCTATGTAAACATGCTTTCAGGTTGTTTATCATCTTGTTGGTTGGAAAAGAACCAATTTAAATGGAGGATACAGCAAAAAAATGTGAGGCAAGGGGTCTTAGTTGCGAACAGTGACTGAAAAAATAGAGAATTGATGATGCGGATGAAGCAAAGATTGGGGATTGCATATGTAGATTGAATTTGCTAAACAAACGAACGAAAAAATGCATTACAGCGACATGCCTAAAAGATACGCAAAAATCATGGTGATGCATGAAATCTAAACGGTGATCGTATAAACTATATACAACAACGGAGGTAAGTTGTAAGTGTACCTGATAAGATTAGTGTGCCATGCCCAAGCGAGTATGTACATGTAAGTCAAATTTTTGGTGCATCTTGTGGATAAGTGCGATGTTGTGTGGCTATGAAGATGTCGATCTTGCAAAAATTGGATAAAAGTGGCCCGGAGTAAAATGGTTTCATGCACACAAGTTGTTACAAGATTGTCAGAAGGGACTATGTGCTTCTGGGATCGAAGAGAGCAAAAGTCAAGAAATCATAATATGTAATACTTGAGATCCTGCTACAATTATGTATTATGCTAAATAATATGTAGTTCAACTATCAGAGTTGAGCAACAACGTTGAAAATGTATGACATGCTTTTTTGTGACCACATCGGCAGACCTGTCATTCATTCTTGTTGAAAATCCCCTGAAAAAATCTTTGAAATCAGCCCACACACAAAAATTCGCATTGTTAATGCTTTCGAAGCTACCAGAATTGTAATTGTGGTCACATCACGTAACAAGATAATTGTTATTGATGGGATTTTAACAAAAGAAATTTATATGGAATGATTGCAACTTATGTAAATCCCTTCGATTCAGAACAAAAGAATTCTCTGTGTTGCATATTGATCCAGTTTCAATTGGAACTGAACTTGAACTTGTCTGCCGCAGCTTAATCAATCACTCTCCAACTCGTTAGGTACTTTTTGAGTTATCGAGGTGTAGCGTCTGCGCACGGATGTCTACGGATGCCCCAAAGGCAACACAAATTCTTTCGTTGTAATTGATACCCATGAAACCTGGAAGATTTAATGCACACAGGCATCCTTGGACTGGATATGCGGAATCGTCAAACTGGGAATGAGTCATCAAGTTGACATTAAAGCTATCTTCAAATGCCTGCTTGAGAACAGAGAAAACTGCAAGTTACCCCGAAAGCCAAAAGGTTCCAAAGGATTTTGGATAAAGAACCCCGAATTCTGAGAACCTTTTGTTACTTATTTTTACGTAACCAGTTTTTAAAAAAATCTAGCTCATTCGTTCCAGCAAAATAGTGATTGACGTGCATTTTGAGTGCAATTTTTGCTTCTCTGAGTTCATTATTATTCATGTACATACGTGGTGATGAGGAGTAGTGATCTCGTTAAGATAAGTACGTGACAACATGAAAAACAGCGCTGAACTTGAAACATTGTCCAAGAACGGTGGTGGGATTATCCTCCGCACCTTATTATTATTGCTGATTCTCCTATTATTATTACAACTGATCAATGATCAAATCATCCTCATGTTTCGCTTATCATCTTTCGATGGAATTAATATGGAATTCTTGGAATGGCCACTCATAACTAACTCAGTAAGTATAATGTCTCATTTGCACGGTAGACTTGCAAATAATTTTTGACCACACCCCGAGATAGTAAATCGACCATCTTGTTAGATATAGTCAAACGAAATAATAATTTTTGATGATGAAGGAGTTTAATGGTGGTTAGAAACGTTCCAAAAAAAAGTCAACTGACAAAAATATATTTTATTGTGACGCTTTTGCTTCACGTTTTGGCTTCTCTCTCCTCATCTTTGATCGTGCATGTTGTTGCATGTTTTGTGTGTGGAAGTTGTATGAATGAAAATGGACTATGTTGAGTACTATTATAAATGTGACATGACAAGAAGACAGTTCTGTTTTTGGCATTTCAATTCAAACCCCCTTTTTGTTGTTGTGAGGTACACACGCAAAATCACTTGGCTTGGAATTTCGAGAGTGTGTCAGGCATGTCTTATTTTCCTTGTGTCCCAAAATCATTAGCAAACAAACGTTTTGCTGGGTTCATACCAATAACAATATTGTTAATTTTATCATTGATTATTCTACATTTTGTACCTGTAAATAGCTGTGCACTTATTAATTTATTATCGATCATTTGTTGTGCTCCAATAAATAAATGAGTTATTGATACATTCCTCTTCAAGAGTTCCTCGTTTCATATCAAATCAAGTCGTAAATAGAAAAATAATAGGTAATCATGTTGGCATACACTCCATAGCTAACTGTACGCAGGACTACGCGATCTTCTAAACTTGATAACAACAAGACCATATGTAGTGCATGCCGTTGTCTCATGAAGAAATGTCATATGTCATGTCATACATTCAGGGGAAAAAGTGAAGAAGGTGGTTTTTTATTTCTTGTCACATTCATATTCTACGACTCATATTTTTTTTCCTGGAAAATATTTGGAGCAATCAAATGATACTAATCGGGTAAAAAAATTATGCTAATGAGTTGGAACAAGAAAAATAGTATTTTTTTGTCTTAGCTGAGGGATGGAATGATATGCATGATGATCGCTGTCGCAGGGTAAAAAAATTGAGTGTTTATATTTACAGTTGGTTGGAACATCGAATGAATGTAATTGTCGCACATTTATTATTAAGTTGTTTGGTCTGGTGCGAGTGTCGGCGATTTCTGCTTTGAGGGTTCCGTCATGCCTTTAATGAATTCTGGAGAAATCGACGAACCCAGTGACCAATAAATCAATAATAAATAGAGGAGTTCGTGGTCATAATAATCAACTTTTGATTTCATTATAACTGTCCTGCCAAGTTATTATTTTCATCACCACCAAAAAGCCACGACCCTAGAATTAGAATCGACTTGACTGCACTGGCTGACACAAACAAAGGTACTCCTTCTCGCATCGTCTCCTTTTAATTGAGACGCAAACTAGACGGAAAAGGGCTGAAGCATCGCGCAGTAATAATAACATTACTACAATGGTGTTGTTGAGGTAGTCAGAGGAGAAGAGGTGGTGACAGTCATTATGACAAGATCTGTTTCTCTTTACGTATCCAGGTGGAGGGACAAGCTATCTGTTGATATGACACTTTTATGATAATGTTACTGGCTGGTTCCTGCTTTAATTGTGCGTATCATTCAGTGGCTAATTTTACACTGTGGATTCAGTTTTCCAGATAACATCTAAACAAGGTGGTCAAATATAGGCTGGATGGAGCTAAGATTTAATCTGCATCCAGAAAACAGATTAATTAACAGATTCATTTTATTGCTCCACTCAACTTGGCAAAAGTACAAATTCCTGCATGTCAATCACTGCAACAGAACATGAGAGATGATGTATTGCCTTGGTCAACCCGACTGGACAACTCCATTGCCAACCAACGCTGCTGTAGTTGGCTGAGCTCTGGACTTTCCATCTTATTGTATTTTATCTTGTGCGCATTTGTGCTAGAGTGGAAATAACGTTGATGCCATTCGACAGATGCAGCAAATGTCACATAAAATGCCATAAAATACATTTTAGCTGTCCGCAAACCAGATTAGTTTCTTATACCCTTGTTATCCACAACAACAGGTCCTTCTAATCGTTCTACATCAAAGATGGTTATGTTCAAAGCAATTGGGCAAATTGTGTTAAACAGTGACCTGAACATGAATATCTGTTGTAAGTGAGAGCGTAGCCAATAAAAAATTGGGAAAAATTTAACCAGTTTTGCTCAGAAAGGCTGATCATTCCCAATACTACTGACTAAAGTAAATTCGCAGATGGAGCATCTTTACATGAAATTGGAATGTGAGAAGTTCGGAAAACCCAAAAAAATTCATAACGTTCAGTTTCAGCTTGACTTGTATACCTCCTGTGAATCCTGAACCATAACTTTATGTGTTTATATTTATGTGTTGATTATGTAAACCTAGGAGTTCAGTCTTTAAGTAAATTAATTACGGGTAATTAGTTTGCAAGACTGTAATTAATCTTGGTGGTCATTGATGGTTTTGGTTATACAATCATGTCTCCAGCTGCTGCTGGAGTATTGTTGATCAAGAAAAGTGGTTGCGCTGCAAGTCACCATATTATTATGCAAATGACAAAAGAGTCTTCACTACGCGACGTGACCACAGGACCACACACAAACCACACCATATTATTATAGAAAGCATGTTTGGCTCGGAGATGTCTACAGTATATATTAACTTATTAACTTGGATTACAACTGCATATTACATGAAATTCATTTCAAGTTGTTTTTACTTGCATTCTTGTGCCCACTTTTTTATACTTTTTTTTGACAGTGAATGAATTTTTTCTCCAAAATGCCTTTGACGCTCTTCGCCGCACATCCGTTTCAGAATAATGCTCAATTAGCTTAATAACTTTTGACGATTTTACACTGTTACTTAACGAGCACAAATATACTGCTCTAATTAGCTGCTTCCAGCTTTTAAAAAAAATCAGCATCCACTTCTGTTTGACGTCGGTGGTAAACCCGGAAGAAGAATGTTGCCTCAATCTTCAGGTATTCGTGTGGGTGATTTGATAAGCCCTAAATGACGAAAACACACTTGCGGAACATTTTGGCAAAAATGTATCGGCAGTAAGTGTAACTGAGTTAAAATAATACTTCGTTCATCCATTCATGTATGCAAGAAGACAACAATAAAAAGTGAACAGAAATAGATTGTTAGCCGAGAAAAAATTTACGATTTGGACAGCTCATTAATTTGATTTGCTTTTGATATTCTTCTGGAAGAGCAAAAGCGCTAAACGACAGCAGCGTAAAACTGCGAGTGAATGAATGGTGACCACGAAACGCTTTCTGTACCGCAATGGTTAACCTGTTGTACGCGTCAATAAATGGTGCAGCGACGGCGTTATTAAGTACAACAACAACAGTGTTTAGCAAGCAAAATAGGAAGTATCAGATCAGAACAGCACATCCATAAAAATTTTCATACGTACTCAGGCACATGTTAAACTGTTTTATGACTGGACATGTAGACAGAGTGGAGCACTTTCTGTGCCGTATCCAACCAAATCCAGGGCTAAAGCGAAAAAAATCGAACACATTATAAAGTCCGGTTATAGACAAAACAAATAGCAAGATACTAGAGCTGCGAAATGTCTGCAATAATAATTTCAAGAGAGCGTAAGGCCCATTTTCAAAGTCAAGTTCTTTGTTTGATTGGTTCTTAAAATGTGGAGTAAAAAAGGCGTTCTGTCTTAAACTAGAAAACTACATTTTTTTCACCACTTCATCTCCTTAACCTAGCTCAAGCTCAAAAACTGGAGAAGAGCAGAGGACATTGAATAAAAAAAGTTGGGAGGTTGCGCCTGCAAAAAAAATGATGTGAACAAGAACAAACGTATTGAATTTCATTCATTCTTGTCAACGCTGCAATTTTGAGAATTCTAGACAATTCATTGTTGGTCTTCTTTGTTCTTGTTAGGAAGACTTTTTGGAAGGCGGAAAACAAGGATGTAAAGCGCAGGTACAGAAAAAGAGATGAAGTGCTATCTTTCTACAATATCATTTCAACAATAATCATAAAATGCATCTATTTCGTCACATTGAATGACTAATTTGCAGCAGCCAATTAAAATATTTGACAGATTACTATCCTCCTTGTTCATATCTGAGAGAAGTGGTTATCAAGAAGTCGATGACGATGATAATAATTATGGTATGACAAACAAAACAAAACAAGAAAACTGGATTGGATTATTGAGATATACTTACATCTTCATAAATAATAATTCTTGTCAGTTTTATTTTATTGCTTTTCATTTTTAATTCATTAAGGCGGCTGCGAAGAGTAGTACATTTATTGATGACGTGTACCAAGTAAATGGAGTCCACTTTACGTAAATACGTACCTCCTAAAAGATCCAGTTTCTCGGTTCATTACGTTCTAAATGTGTTTTTTTTTCGTTGTTATTCATTCAATTTTATAACTTAATCATGATTCGTCGTCGACATCAGCACTTCATTATTATAGCGGTTCAGTTTGTTGTGCGTGCGTACGGTCCTTTTGTTGGAAACAAGTGTTCCTGGAATGGTTCGAAATTATCACCAATTGTGTTAGGAAGGAGTGTTCAAATGAAGCCGACCACATTTATCACAATAATGTGAATTTGTAAGACCAGGATACGGATCCGATCAACTCTTAACGAGAAATTAATAATTTAAATTTTTGTAAAATTCGATACCGTCACAAACACATTGAAATGACGAACGTTTAAGGAAGCTTGTTCTAGTGGGAACGGTTAATTCCAGAAATTATTACAAGGTAGCGACAAGTGTGTAAGAGAAGATTTTTCCTGATCTAATGCAACACAATTACTACACAATTTTGGCATTGGAAGATAAGCGGAAGCAATCGCGCTGCTGCAAAATTTATCTCTCTCAAATCCTAGTCGGTAGTATTGGTTTCGTGTTTTCCCTGATCAAAAATTTATGTTTGTATCAATTCCAATCCCATAAATAATGCAATTATTTACATTTTCCACAAGCAACCATAAAAAAGATCAGAAGGGGAATAGGTTTATTAGGGAGTGCCTGAGCGTAGTAAGCTATCGACAACCATTTTATTTATTGATCTTCCAGTGACAGTTAACTAGAGTTTTTCGTCTGGAATGTTTTATTGTATATTTTAGTAATGTCTTTCTTTTCTTGGACTGTGTTTTTTTTTGGTACTGGTCTTTGTACCGAGTTAAACGTTTATTTATTTATGGTTATCTAAGCTCAGACTGAGATGGTTTTCATCTCACAAAAAAATGCTGCAAAACTGCCTTCATGCATAATGCATTTTTTTCTTGCTTGTCCAAAAGCTTGATCTTTCAAATATATACCAGTGATGTTGTTGGTTATTCCTAAATTGACATAAAAACACGATCTAACATGATTATTGTCGTTTTATGGCTAACAAGAATGTACGAATTGATTTGGCCAACAACGCAACGGTTAATGTAAATGCGTGTATGTACATATGCAAGCAGCTAATAAATTCCAAACTTTACATCCAATTGTCGCATTTAAGGAACCGTTTAAACTAAGATCCTTTTCGCCATTTTCGCACATCCTTACACGATCATTCTGAAGATAACTGATTGTCGAGAGGATCCCATTCTCCATTCCAACGTGAGTATCAGAGTCAGCGTGCGTCAGTCGTGTTAAGAGACAAAATAAAACGGGGTGATATGATGATGACAATAACACGGTGATGATGATGTGTGGGATCGTATACCATCTTCTTGCTTGAGACTTGTGAACATAATGTAGTTGCGAAGGAAAGGAATATTAGTATAATATGCAATAATATATACATATATACATATATAGCTTTGCAGGAGACTGTGAAAGATTACGTATTTGATTTTTTAATGCAAACGAAATTCTTCACCACGCCCAACTCTCGCCTTTAGTGTCCAGGAAATACATAATCATATTATTATAGATGCAGAATGATCATCAAGACTCATCGGTGTAATACTTTTGTGTAATCGTGTATTTAGATAATAGCTTTAATGATGATTCCCTCGTCATTGTTTGCTGAAACATTTTTTTACATGAACCTTATTTTTACAGAAAAGGAAATCTATTTTTTTCTCGAATTACTACGCAGGATCTTTTTTTTTTAAAAAAAAGGGGTTGAAGCCTGACTTGATTGAGCAATTATATACTCATATTATATGGCTTTTTTGTCAACGATCCTAGAGATATTTTTACGATCATCATGATTATTTTTATTCATTCATGTTGTATTTTATTGTTACATTCAACAAGAAGTCTATAACACATTTTTTCCATATAATGCTTTCATATTCTTATGATAATAATAATTATAATAATATAATAATTATAGTAGTAATAATAATAATAGTAATGTAGTTGTAGTATTTTATGTTTTATGCAGTATAATTTTTATATTTATATGTAGTAGTTGTATAGTAACTCTCAGAGAAGATTTTCGATTTTTTTAGATAATTTTCAGTTTTTTTCTTTTCTTTCTTTTTCATGTCGATTTCCTTGTATTTCCAGTAGACTTAGGACAGAGTAGAGAATATTTACTTTAGCAATCCTTTTCCATGTTTTTCCTTTCCATCATTATTACAGTAATCATCATAGTATATTATATGCAGTAGTAGTAATAATCATAATAACAAAAAGAGAGAAAAAAACTTTTTATTTTTTCATCAGACAAAAATCTCGTATTTTTTTCTCCGTTGAAGTACGATCCACAAAATGCTGGTGTTCTTAGCTAGAACGTTTTACTATTATTGAATCGTTTCAATGTTAGAAACATGACACAAAAATGTGTAGTAATGTAGTTTGACATGGTTCATTTTCTTCAATTCTCGGTCTTACTTTAGAAGAGAGATGGAAAAAGAAGGTTCCCACATTTCTGGAGGAGGGTCAGAACTCGACAAGAACTATTATCAGTATTTTCAAGCGGCATCATATCTTTATTTATTTAAATTACAGCAGCAAAGAGAATAATGCACGACAGCAGCAGCGACAAGGGAGAGTTGTGACAATAATTTCATCAATATCTGAGAGCCTCCTGGAAATGTTGAGGACACGCCTCTTTCATTCTTAACGTCTAAAAAACAGAATGTGATTCTTCTCTTTTCACCATCCCAATGATGGAGAAGATGTTTCGGAAGTATGTAGTTATTTTTTGTTTCCTTTCAATTTAATACGTAATCATAATGTAGGCATTTAATTTATATAATAATAATTCTACGAACGAACGAACGAGCAGAAAAATTATTACAAATCTTTACATGCATGCTTACTGCACAACAAGTTTTTAGAGTGTAACATGTAACGGTTTTCAATAACGCTGGTTTTCATTTTTTTCCCAACCACAAAGAAAATGGAGAGGGAGAAAGAGAAAGAGAGAGAGATAGAGGCATGATCAGATTGAGTTGATGGCCTTGATGATGTCGATTATTAGGAGTCGACAGGGAGAAGTACTCCCTGCTTTTACTAATTGTTCCACTTGGAAGCTCCCCAGCCACCCTGCAATCATATACGAAGAGGTAACATAAGACATCACGTAAGAAAATTTTATTTCCTGAAAATAGACACGTTCTATTTCAAAACAAAATATTATAGACAGTTGTACTAACCATCAGCTTGTCTTCCATCATCAGCTGGGGATCCCAAGAGGCATGTTGATCCACTTTAGGTAAATTGTGTTGCGGCTCAAGTCCGTGTTCCATTCCCCCAACCCCATAAGCAGCAAACATTGGTTGTTGATTCATAGGTGCATTCTGGAGGTGCAGGAGAGGATGCACGCCACTGCCGGCTCCGTTCATTAAGCGCTGTCCTTCATAAATCTTTATACACGCAAAATACAATTAATTCTAGTTCATTCCATTGAGACTTCTCTGTAGACGCTCATGGATGCTTTTCATACCTGCTGTTGCAAGTCGATAATTCCTCGGCCTTCCATTTCATCCATAATGCGTCGGCCTAAAATATTTCTGGCATCTGCAGCGCTACTCTTCGGCGGTCCGTGACTTCCTAAGTTCAGCTGTGGAGGTTGCTGGCCTTGCTGTTGTTGTTGCTGGGAACCGTACCCCGACCCTGCAGAACTCGATTGCGGGTATAGACCTCCAAACCAATGCGGCTGATTCTGCTGCTGCTGTTGTTGGCTTCCACTCACCGAAGAGGGGATTTGGATAGGTTGCGGCAAAGTTGTATCAATACAGTCAAGGGGCGAAACTGAGAACCCTTGTAGACCCGCAGCTCCAAGGCCACCGGATCCTCCTCCGAGTCCAGCTTGACCACCACCCGAGTTCTGCTTCCAGGCTCGCTCTCCTCCAATTGGTCGAGGAAGAGCTCTACGATCATCCATTTTCGGTCCAGACATCATCGGAGGTTCCGGAGTCATCTGGTCCATTCCCGGAATCACTCCGATCGCATCAACAATGCCCGCACTCGCAGCCAGGGCGGCGAACCCGGGGAAATTAAGAAGGGCGTCGTCTGTCACATTAGTCGAGTTGTAAGCATTCCACCCTCCACTTCCATGGTTTGGTGTCGTTCCACCACCAACAGCCCTGCTTCCACCGCTGCCGATTGGACGACTAACGCCCGGATACTGGCCAGCACCTCCCATTCCCTTGAACTGCTGTTGGCCCAGTTGCTGTGGATGCATCCCGGAACCAAATTGGTTCTGTTGTTGTTGCTGTTGTTGATGGAAGGCCATTGAGTTCGGAGGGTTGTTCGGGCCGGTAGGAATTGGTTGCTGGTTCGATTGTTGCGACGACGGCGGCTGAATCTTGCTCATCGGCAGGTTGAAACTTGGTGCCCTTGGGTTGAGCCTGGAGGAGAGGACCACATTTGTTGGTACAGGAGGAACTACAACTGCCCCACCGGGAACAACTTCTCCAGTACTAATGTTTTTTTTTACAAATTCCATCCCGTACCAGACAAAAGTGTTTGTGGAAAAATTTTCCATTAGAGAACTGCCTTTGCTTATTTCCATGCACAAACCAACGATCACGGTTTTAACACCAGTTACAATATTGAGTACAACAAGAAAAAAAATCAGGACAGCTACAAGATTTACTTTTCAATATAAAATTCTCTGAAGATAAGTATTATTTTACTTATACTTTTCTCTTTGGCAAGCAATGAAGGACATTAAAATATAAAAAAACAGAGTGAAACTGGAAATAAAAACTTAACAGTCAAGTCAAATATTTATTTATAGGTTGGTTTGTACGAAAGAAAAAGCATAGCAAAACACGCGATGAACGAGGAAAATAATATGCTCCGATGAGAAAATACAGGATTACTAGAGACTCAAAGAAGACGAAAATGTGTTGGAGCACAAACATAATGGGAAAATAAAACAAATAAGATGATTTGAAAGTAATGAAATAAACTGACAGGAAATACAGACTACATCATAATTCTCTCACATTACTTACGATCAGCATAGCGATGACATTTCTAAAGTACTTAGCATTCAAATACCTAGATCAAGTAATGGCAAGGGAGGCGTACCTGTTATTCGAGAAGAGCATCTGCTGCTGGCTCATCACATTCACATCTTGACCAAATGGATGTTGTGGTTGTTGCTGAACACCAAACTGCTGAGGCTGATTCTGTCTCTGGTTCTGTTGACTGGTTACGGCAGCGTTAGCTCCGAAATTCATCAATCCTCCAGGACCAGCGGTGATACCGGCCGCAGCTGCAAACTGTGATGACAGTGGTCCTTCCACGCCCATTCCATAACCACTGTTCTGCACCGATGAAGGTGGTTGTTGTTGCTGTAATTGTCGAAGAACCGGTGATCCTCGATAGCCAGGAGCTTTAGATACATCAGCAGTAACCTTTGGTGACTCAACCACGACAGAGTCTTGCGCAACCTTGCCTCCAATGTTCCCAGGAGTAATTCCCAAAGCGACGGCAGCAGCCTGACTCAGCGAGTTACCGTTAGGCTGCATGCCACCAGCTTGAGTCATTTGTGCCTGTGAAGTGCTAAGCGTGCTTGTTGAAATTCCAGAGGCAGCCACAGACGCGAAATTCATTGCACGGGCAACATTACTATTCAGTGACGTAGTGCTTCCAGAGAGACCACCGTGCATCCCACCATTTCCACTTCCACCAGAGCTACTGGAATTCACTGCCAAGTCTCCTGGGTACCAGCCAGACGTTTTGCTGAAAGTATAATTGAACGGAGAATATTCTAGTGGGGTTCGTTGCTGTTGGCCGAGCTGCTGTTGGTCCATTTCCAGTGAAGATCTGGTCGAGGAACCAGGTGCCACAGATGAGACATTGGGATTGCTTCCCGGAGCAAGGTTTCGTGGCGGTTGATATTGTGACTGTGGCTGTTCGTTCGAACTGTTTTCCATCTGATTTCTGGCTTCCAAGTCTGCCTTTACTTGGTCTACTCCATTGGTCAGCATGCCTCCCAAGGGTCCATTGGTGATGCCCTGCAGAACCTGCTGAGCTCCAGTTGGTTGTTGCGGTTGCATTCCAAACGCCGACCGTGTATTCGTCGAGGGAGTTCCAGGAGAGGTGGTAGATTGTGGAGGAGGCGTGGGAGAAGGTGTCACAGGATTGCCACCTTGACCCATGAGTCCTGCAGTTGGAGTCATCCTTTTGGTGGGTGCTCCAATCGGTGTTGGTGTGGCATTACTATTACGCTGGCTTGTCATCTGCCTGTTATCCCAAGTCTGGGATTCTTGTTGGGACAACCGTTGCTGTTGCTGAGGTGGCTGCACCAGTTTGGTTGCAAAGGTGCCCATTCCTCCACCTCCACCGGCGCGCTTGTTGCCTCCCATGCTGTTTCTCTGCGCTTGTTGATTCTGAGATGACACAACAACTGGTTTCTTGATAGGTGGGGAACCTGACTTCATGCTCGTCAGTGGTGGACTACTTCCTCCTATCATAGAACGCTGAGTGGTAGGCGATCCTTTGACGGCCTTCCCTCCAAATGGACCAGACTTTGTTGTCGCAGTTGAGGATTGGGGAATAACAATGTCAACGGGAGTACTCAAATTACTGGCATTTCCACCTGAACCACCGGGCACGCCGTGTTGATGGCCAGGAAGTGTTGGAGTTACATTTGCAGCGTTTTGAGAGCCAGCGGCACAAGCTCCCTGCTGTTGTTGTTGCTGCTGAAGCTGTTGCTGTTGTTGGAGCAAACTGGTGACGGAGCCAATTACTGGAAATTGACCCACTGAAGATGGAGTCGGAGTCACGGATGTTCCTCCTGTGGAACTGCTGCTCCTATTGGTACCACTCATGGGCAACAGTTTCTTCACGTCCAGATCTGGTTCATTCATCAGACAAGTGATAAGGTGATGCGCTTGCTTCGTTGCCTCCGCACTTCCTTTGATCTGAATGGTGCGCTCTGGCTGAACTTGTCCCTTTTGCTGTTTCTCGACTTCAATGTGCGCACCAGTCGCTTCCCTGATCGCATTAATATTGCAACCACCACGGCCAATCACTCGGGAAATTACGGAAGAAGGAACAATCACTTTCTTGGAGCGAGACGAGGGGCAATTACGTGTTACCTCTTTCCAGCCATCATCACCCTTGCGAACACCCATCATCCCGCTGCCTGAGGCAGACTTGGCATTTGAACCACTAGGTGTTCCGATAGCTACACTTGCGGATTTACTTCCGGTGGCAGAGGAGGTTGAAGACGACGATGTGATGGATCCAGGGGAGGTGAACACAGAGTGCGCCTGATCGTGATCCGTTGTTGATGCGTACACGTTGGAGCTCGTTGCACCACTACCGGCAGCACTACTTCCTTTCTTAAGCTGGGACGGACTCAGTGAGATACCCATTAGCGGCTCCAGCACAGGGTTTGTCTCCAGCCCTCCCTTTATCTTCTTGTTGGCGGAGGAACCTGACATCCTGTTCAATCAAAAACAAAAAAAAACTTCGTAAACACGGTTCCACCAAACAGCCTAATTTTCTATGCAGTCTGGCCGAACTGTTATTTTGTATTTTTAACCTCAAACGTAGCAAGCGATTAATTGAAGATGGTACGATCTCGAAGTCGAAGATACTCATCGCAAAAATGTGACGCAGTTTTATTATTCGATTAGAAACAAACTCGAAAAAAGCACAAATTTCCGGAAAATTCGGATAGACCTAGCTTAGTAATTGTCTTCCACGACGATTACACTTCAAGAAATCCGAAATTGATGATTTTGCATCATACGACTAAGACTAACTATGACACTATGACATGCATTTAAAGTTGAAGCGAATGCCAAGAAAACATTTTCATTCACCTCCAAACGATTCATGCAACACGAATATCCTGTAATGTTTAATGTTTATCCTACAATGTATAAAATTTAAATAGTGCACGACGCACGGGATGATCAACATCAACACGAACGAATCACTCTACTGGCAAAGCATAGTTTCTTATATTCATATATTCATTACCTATAGACCAGGTAGGTAGGCAGGTAATGTTCATTACTATGCATTTGCAGGATTGGATCATCCAATTTCCATGTTTTGATTTGTTGCAGTTGCAAGAGTTGCAACGCAAAATGCAGTAATATAATAGCATTATTGTGGGCGGTTAGGGTGGGTTCTTTCTGATTTTCTTATTAGGCAATTTGCATAATATTATTCGAGTCGATCCGCAGATTCGTTTCATTCATTCCTGGCCGGCTAAAGCTTTCGCGGATTTCGTTTGTTTTTGTTTGTTGCGCATGCAGTGTGCATGCGCAAATTGACGTTAATTATTAAAGTAGTTTTTGTGTCTTACCCGTGACTCGTAGCGGAGGTCGTGTTCGAAGAACACTTTACGTTTGCTTGTTGGTAGAGCAAGTGAGAAGAGTCGACATTCGTCAACTCTTGCTTCTTCTTGCCATCGGTGGTGGCTCCATCAGGTTCACCCCTTCCCTTCTTATCCTTCTTGCTACTCTTACTACTTAGAGGAACACTGAGCCCATTGTCCACCTCAACTTTTTCTTTAAGAACATTGTCCACTCCACCGGACAAACCCTTGGAGGAAACTTTGCCCAGGGAGGTCACACCCCCTGAGGAAGTTGACTTGTTCGTGGCTTGGTTCTCCTTTGATGTGTTCTTATTGTTATTGATGTTGCTTATGGTGTTGTTATTAATGTTTCTCATGACGTCATTGTTGTTCTCGGAGTCTATTTTGCTGTCACTTCCGGTGCCACTGGTCTTGCTGGACTTCTTCTTTTTCCGACTGGACTTGGAGGCTGTGGAGGTCTGTGGCTGAGACGAGCTTTCCCCGACGTCGGGAATTGGAGGTGTCGCTGCACTCGTGTTACTCGAGACTGACTTGGAGCTCGCCGACTTTTGTGGTGGGATGGGCGGCGGAGGTTGCTTCTGATTCTCCTTGCCTTTTCCCTTATTATTGATCTGAGAAGCTTGGATCTGGCCTTGCACTCCGCGGCGCTTTGAGTCAGCCTGTGTCGCGGAAGAGTTAGAACCTTGACTATTCGCGTCAATCCCGGAATCAATGACTTCAACTGCAATGTCGTCGTCATCATCATCGTCGTCGTCGTCCAATCCACGTCGACGGGGTTGATCGTCATCATCATCATCGTCGTCGTCGTCTTCACCACCTTTAATTAATTTAACCAACAGTTTTACTTAAGTGACCTAGTGTTGTTATTGGGTAACGCGGTTCAAGATATGTATGTATATATTGAGGAACAAAACATGTCCACTTTATGCTGTTTTACCAAAGAGTTGTTGCTTCTTTTCCTTCTTCTTCTTCTTTTTCTTTTCGCGACGACGTTGTGCCGCTTGGCGCTTACTCTCTTCCCGACTCGGGCATCCACGATAGCACCTCTGTAGCATCACATATCAAATATAGCAAAAGTTTAGTCGCTGACTTTTATTTAGAAAAAGACTATCATTATTATTTATTAGGTTGTCCGCACTTATTCATGAGGAGTTCAACGAAGCGGTAGTGGCCCTTGTCGGCAGCGATGGTCAGCGCCGTATCTCGAGTTGCTGGAACTGGTGCAGCATTCACTTCTGCACCCTTCTCAATCAAAATCTTGCCCACTTCTACGTAGCCACCATTGGCTGCTTCCATTAGTGGCGTTAGCCCCGTCTGTAAAATATGAAATCCACATGTTAATTGAAGCACGATCTGCAGCATTTCTTGACAAGATTCATAATAGTCAGGGGTGCACTCATCTTTGGGACTTTGTTCAACAACAATAACTTGGTTAGGCATCATCAGCTATACTCGCTACCACCAAAAGTGGTGTATTTAAATACGCCGCGAGAATAGCTGAAGAAGTTTGTAGATTAACAGAGAACTAAGGTTTTTGGTAAGGCAAAACTAACTTGACAATGAGAATTATTAAAAACAAAATATACAGTTATTTACTGTTAAAGACTGGAGATTTTACGGGGATGCAGAACCTAAAATCCAATTGTGTTAAAACTCTTTGTTGTCATTTAAAAAATGATAATAGGAAGGAAGGACAATAGGTTGATAATGGGAATTGTCCATTGAAATTTTGGCTATTTATGGAGAGCTTATTTAGCTTATTTTAATTGGCATATTTAGTTAGTTTACCTTAGCTCGATGTTCCAGATTGGCCTTTCGTTCCAGCAACAACTGGACAACTTCGTGCCTCCCCTGAAAACAG
>JAHZNF010001165.1:0-11511 GCA_027744215.1 Troglopedetes dispersus
CTGGGAGCAATACTCTCAGCTATGATTGTAATACATTCATGTTGTATTCTGCGGTTGGAAAAGCGAAAATACTGCTGCGTTCTTCGTGGCATATAGTTTCCCCAGTAGGGAAAATAGACAGATATTTATTACATTAGGCTGACAATTGCAAAATATATAACCGACCGTTACAAGTTGTATATTTGATGAGACTCTCGGCTGTCACTGCAATTGCACACAACCAAGTAATGAGTATAGAAACCAGCAGAGCAGCACACAACTGGAACGAGAATTTTCGATTTGCAAAGTAGTACATTTCTTAATGACGGTTTGCTCGTTTGTACTCCAACGAGGAAATTAAATCTGACATGGTTCTGATCCACTTTCGATGGGAAGAGTGGCAATCCACTAAATGCACTACGACAGATGTAGATCTCCATAAAAGAATATTGTAGCAACAACAGTAATTCACTCACTACACAGCAGCAGCGAATCCTGGACTATTCTCCTGTTTTAGATTACAAGATCCATTTGAAAATTACCTGGAACCCAAAAAAGCCTTCATTCACTCCACTTCAATGCTTATTAAAAAGGGAACCGAGAATGAAAGTCAGTCTTTTTTAATACCAGCGGCATCATTGCTATCCCCAAGGTACTTACTTACATAATTGGAGCAAATAAGCTACATATATGCCTCCGAATGAACATCAGTCTCGTAATGTCATGAGTTTTTGCGATATATAGATAGTTTCATGAGCAGGAGCTTTAAATATTCAGTCGATACTACTTGTTTGATAATAATAACTGCGGATCGTTTTAGAGTCATCATGAGATTTAAGGTACTTGAATTCATGAAATTTCTTATTAAGCCGACGAATTCTGGTTATCATGTTGAGCAGAGTTGCATGTATCACTGGTCAAGGCGACTGAGGAATACCTGAAAAGTCATTCTTGCTGTGCTCCCTCCCATAGCCTCGTGAAGTAGGTGTCCCGAATCAACTATTGTTGAAAGTTTTGAAGATTTCATGTGAGGAAGTTGGTTCATTGAATCCTCAAAACTAATGCTTACGACCATAAAACATATTACACGGTACAACACAGGTTGTGTAAAAGAAGATTACAAATGGTGATTTAGTCGCTTTTTTCTTGTGGAGCTTCTTGTACAAGCCGTATGAATGGTGTGATGCATCTAACCACATCCTCCGCACTTTCACTTGCTACATATCTGAAGAATCATATATTTTAGATATTTTGGTAATAAAACATTAGGAGTTTGAAATGTTCCCCTTCCACACTTTTTTCTCTCTGTCGAACCCATTTCCACCACAGATGGTAAACATTGTTGTTGCTGTGTTGCAAAGTGGGAGCACTGCTTCCCACAACTTCAATATCCCACCAAGGAACACCAAAGAACCAGCAAATGAAAAAAAAACTTTCCCATGCATTTTTTGTGGAGGATGAAGAAAGTGGTACGTGGAGTCGATAAAATTTTCCATTAAGGGTTTTAAGGAAGCTCGTTTCGCTTTAATTGAACACAGTCCTGCAATTTGTTCTCCCCTTCCACATTTTATTCCTCTCGGGAGTTGCTCATTGTAATGAATTTTGCTACTTAAGACGGACAGTTAAAATGAAGGAGAAAAGCATGTTGTATGACGAGGAAGCAGGTCTCAATAACGACATGGCATTACTTTTACCACTTTTCCCTCGTGTGAGTATAGTTTACTACCCTATTTATGGGATATACGCACAGAGTGTGTGTTCGTGGTAATAATGGTGTACTAAAGCTCAGAACGAGCACACTCTAATATTTTATCCTCTTGCTCGTCCCAAGTACTAATAAGATGGTCATATCACCTCCTTCATCCTTCGAAATAAATGCAAGAGTTGGTGGTTCTGCGCTACTGATGACAACTTGGAGGAATTTCATTTTTCAATGTTGTCTTCCACACAGCCAGATGTTATAGCTGGTGATGCGCCACTGTTGTTGTGAAGATGTTATATATATAAGCCAAATGCAAATCACTTGTTTATTGCAAGTGTGTGCGTTCATATTGATGGTGGGAGAACAGAATACAGTATCTTTATCTTAACTTTTCTGCCCAAATTATTGAACGTCTTCAGTGTTTAAAGAGTGGAAGAAATATCAATTAATACTGGAAGGCACTATACCAAATGTTCCACGGAAATCTTTATATTGTTAATATTTACTTATAACTTTGGATTTCATATATGTGAAAGTTCGCAAGAAACATATTAAAAGCATGGAAGCAGCTGGAATGTATATTTCTTCATTTCGGGAGGAGGATTCGGTAGACAAAATTCATAAAAATGCACTTACTTTTTCCGAGACGTCTTAATCATTGATGATGAATGTTCCTGACCTCGTTGTGGTATGACATGTACTACATACAGAACCATTGAAAGTCACGACTCTCCAAATGCCAAGGACAACCCCACCAACGCGTAAATGCACCGCAATATATCTTTCAAGGATTATTCAGACTTTCTCCCACAAAGCGTTAATTCTATTTATGCAAATTACTGGGAAGTTGATCCACTTTCCAAAATTATTCCCAGAGTATTATAATGTTGTAGGTTGGATTCATTTTGGCTAGTTGAGTGTGATATTCCAGTCACAACACAAGCCATCAAAAGCTTTTGAACCAATGTTACTGTTTCTTCCTGTCAATAAAATTGTTAGTCAGTGAGCTGAAAATTCGGAGAAAGCATTCTATACATATACTTAATCGGTAAAAAATTACCAAAACATTTAAAGCAACTTCCTCCGCCGGGATATTATGCTTTCTGACTCTTAGCAAAATGGCAGCATAATGATGCTCCGATCAAACTCTATTCAAAATGTTCATTGATTGGCTTCAGCATCTTTTCCTCGCTGAAATTATAAACCAGTGTATAAGTAATATATGGGATAAATTCAGTATGTAAAAAGTATGGGACAAAATATTATCAGAAAAAGCAATGCTTTACATGATTAACAACTTTGGGTAAAAAGTTTTTTCCTCGCTGCAACTTTTCTCTTTCTCCGGCTCTGTGAACATAAGAAACTTTAGAGATGGTGGCTAATGGTTTACAGTATAATCAGTGGTGGAAAAAGTTTCTTTTGTTTAAGATGTACCTAAACTTCCAAGTATTTTAGGAAAACTCCCACCAAAAATATAAATGTAAGTAAAATAGATTCGAAAAGAATTTGTGGAAGAAAGGAGACTGATGAAAGTGTTTGATGAGTTTCCCATACCATGAGATCATCATCGTGTTATCCTTGTTGTTACCGGAATAGTAAATACTAAAGTCAATAAGGCATTTTATTGTTGCCAGTTTACTGCAAAAAAATCCGTCTAATAGAAATGTGCTCCACCTTTCACAATGTAAATACATGAGCTTTTTCAGTTGGATGAAAAAGAGTTTCCTACGAATGAGCAGTCACACTACTAATTCCTCATATTTAATTACATACTTCACACTACAAAGTCGTTTACCGTCGCTCTCTGGTGCGGGTGAATACTTACCTACTCTTGATGGGTTATGAAGAGTACATACTTCAATAGGTATGACTTTAATTATTGCGAGGAGGCAGAAACCTTTTAGTTTGTCCTGTGAAAATCGATTTTAAGATTTGTCAAATGATTGAACAAGGCGCTCCAACTAAAATTTTTCGTCACTTAATTCGTGAAATATTACAATACGGCAATTAGAGACAAACTTTTCTCCCTTGCTTTCCCCCTAAGTATTTTAAACTTCCAAAACTGTTTGAAATTGACAGTAAATGCGTGATCTACATGTTTCCTCAAAACTTCTGGTTTTCAAGCAATGCGAACATCGTTTAGCAAACAGTGAAAGCATTTAATAGGTTACGAACTGAGCTGGAAGATAATGAATATGGCCTTCTTCCCAGACGGATGGAAACTACGTACTCTTTGGCTGATATAATATGTACATAATATCAATAGTAATAAAACAAAAGAAGTTTGAAGATATTAGGCTACGTATTGAAAATTCAGTCGATTGTAATAAAAACAAAGGTATAATAAAAAGCACAGCTGCATGCGCAACTCTTGGAGTCTTTTCAATGTAATGTGGTTGCGACTGTGAACCACAGGGGGACAATAATAAGTATTCGTCCCTTAATTAATAACCCTGATTCAGGAATTTTTTTCCTGCAATTTCGCATTGGGTTTTGTACGCAGTCTCAGAGAAAAATTCTCTTTCGAAATAAAACTTATAAAAGGATTTCCGCAGAAAATACTATTGCTATTTATGTATGCGCATACTAACTTTTTTCTTCTTCTTCTTTATACTTTTACGAAAAACTCTCCCTCAAATTTTCACTATAAAACTGTTTGCTTCGAAGAAAAACTAAATTAATGATATATGTGAAAACACATATATCTTGGATGTAAGAGCATGCCTAGACATTACGGTATATAATCACTCTTCTCCCCGCTGTTCTTCCTGCGGTCCTCTGGTTATTTTTTTTTTGCTGGAACTACCTTACTTTTCAGGACGACTGTTACTTTTCTGTCTACGTCTGCTTTTATTTCTCCTACACACAGGGTATCACACTCTCCGACTGTTGTAATACGTAACGCAGCTGCATATTGAATAGTGCGCAATGTCATTTATTTTCTTTCAATTCCCTGTCTTGTGTACGTGGATGTAATCTTTTGCGTTCTCCGAGAAAAAGAGTTTGAAGAATTTATCTAGGAAATTACAGATTCCATGTCCCTCCATCATTTTCCAGAGTCAAATATAATGGAGAAAAATGTCATATTTGGTGGTCTGTATAACTTCGCCTGGGTAATATGTGGCGGAGGTAGTGGTGCATGATGAAGTATTATTTTAGAATACCAACATCACCAGCAAACTCTTTCATCATTCCTTTTTTTTTGGACGAAATGTCTTTTTATAGAAATCTCGTCGTCAGCGACCTGGTGATAGTCTAGAGATGCTAAAGTTTAAGAACCTCGAGCGACTCTTACCATGTTTGTCTGTGTAGACACAGATGTTGTAAGCGATCAGACTCACAGAATTTTTTCTTTCTCTTTCGACATAAATATTGGATAAAAAATTGGTTGGTGAGGGTACACAGTCTGTGTGTACAACTCAATGGCCGACTGTTCTTCTTCAAAGATGTAAAACACTGTACCTATTAAAAAAGGGACTTTTCTAAGCTGAACTTTTTCCCCTGAAGAGGAAAAAAAGGAGGACTCCTTTCATTCTGTGGTTCTCGTGTCATATATTATTTATTGGAAGGTTTTAGTTGCCAGCTTTGTACCACCACTCATCACTTGAAAATGAGAATACACAAGAAAAAAACATAAAATTGAGCTCATGCATTACGTATATCACCCGAACTTTGAAACTAATACTTTCCTATACGTATCACAAATAAATGGAATGAAACATGGTGTTCGACATTAAGTACAGTATTAACACACTTCACCGGTGAATGTTTTTACTTCACTAAAATGGCACAAGTGCTCACATAATAGCAAATAAGATTTTTTTCTTTTTCTATGAACAAGGTCGGTATTTGAATGTAGTTTATCATATGGTGATTGAGCTTTTAGGAATCGATGTCAGTGACACTTATGCATTATGTAGGGTGAAGCATAAATGTATCCATTGAATCTGTCGTACAGAAAACCTGAAGGAGACTTATCATGACCTCAACTTTTGTCGTGTCGTGCCAACAAGCAGTTAGACATAATAAAATTATTTGTTGCTACAGATATTCATTCATTTGTACATTTCTGTAAATTAAAATACTGTGTGATCTCCACCTGCCGCGTAGTGTCGGCTCATTTCCTAAAAGGGAACTAAACTTGTCAAAGTAGACAATTACCTTCCACTGTATTAATGGTAAGCATGTTACTACATTCCGAAAGAGGAAATTATTCATTTAGGTATATTAGGTAGGCAACGCTGAGTATGCTGCTCTTACAGTTTTTTTAGGAAGAATAAACACAAGGCATAACATGAGGGAAGGGATTTTAAAACACTCATTTTTCTAACAGTATGTTGATTAATTGCAATTTTATATTTCCACTACGACGATGTAAATTTAGACGCACTCTCTCTCTCTTGAAAGGATTTGCAAGAAAAAGTGGAACAAAACTAAATGAGTTTTTGTGCATAAAATATGCAATGAGGAGCAACTGGGAAGCAGACAAAGGGAGAGGAAACAATTTTACGTTAATATTATTTTCGGCTTCTTTTGTTTTTCGAAAGCTACTTAATGTGTCTACTGCGTTTTATATTTTTTGACCTAAAGCCCTTTCCACTTTTTTCGAGCCTTTTTCCCCTTTCATCTCGAAATTGACTGGAGTTCCTTTTCTTTCCTCGCTCCCTTTTCATCTTCTCTTGACTATCTATTCTAGAGGATCCCTCATAATAAACTTCATAATATTTGATACGATTCATTCTTGCTCTCCGCACACTCATTATAGATGTAATGTGTTTCCCATTTTTACGACTATACTCTTCCTCACATCCTATATATCTCCCAAAAAAATTCATACATTATTTTATCGCGTTCTATTATTAGGCCACTAGTCAGCCACACCTTTGCACCAAATATCCTTTCACTATATTAAAATCCAGTTTTCACCTTTCTGAACGTGTCTCTTTGGTGGAGGAAAGGAAAAAGCACATTGAAAAAAAAACTACGTGAAACAGAAAATTTCTTTTGACTTATAATTCTCTCCTTCTAACACAGATTTTTTATTGCATTTATGTACGTTATATGCAGCTGATATAAATTCCATTCATACGGATGATGCAATGAAATGGTGGGATATGCATCTTCCCGTTTTTTAGTTTGCTTGTTTGCCATACCACACAATTTCGTTGATATAAGCTCTGCTTGACTTTTTTATTCATGTCGAGTGGGGCGTGAACGATAATAATAAGAGAAAAAGCAAGAAAATGAACAGGGGTAGTACAAGTCGAGCAGACAGAAGAGGAGAAATGAGAAAGGAGGCACATAAATTTTTTTACGATCTTCACCGTATTAGTAGTACCCGCAGGAAATGTAAAATGAGTGCCGGAGATTCCAAAAGCCGTGAGTCACTACTACACGGATGTCTGTTATAAAAACAGTATATACTTCTCTCTCCAGCAGCACACACTTCAGTGTACTTTTGATTTTTATTTTATTTCATTCTATAAATATGTACGTTTAAAAAATGTAAAAGATTACGTTCGTGTGAAGGAAATTCATATTCCCCCTTAAAAATAAATGTATGTCCCAGAAACTTAGTAAAAGCATATAGTGTGTGGAAATTTGCACGAGGAATTTTTTCCCTAAAAAATATGGTTAAAAAAAGGCGCACCATCTTTTTTATACTTTATACGTCCTCACTACAAGAGTTGAAAGAGCAGGACAAGGGAGTAATTTCAATATCAAAAAATGCTATCAACAACGAGAAAGGAAAGCATGGAAGAGGAAAATAATTCAGTAAGGCAGGAAGAAGTAGGAAGCAGAGCGACATGAAACAAGACCACTGGGTAAAGTAAGGAAAATAAGAGAGGTGGTGTGTTCGGCGTTATGCTGAGCGGCTTTTATATGCCTTTTTGATCATTGTAAAAGTAAAAATGGAACAATTTACAACCGCCCATTTAGACACATAAAAAAGTTTTTACAAACAAACAATTTCTAAATGTGTGTGTGTAGAGGTTTGTAGGGAAGCACGTGAGGGAGTCCTTTATAGGATGTTTTACTCGTCGTGATTTTGATTTTGTTTTAGTCTCTATAAAATAATGAAACTGGGCTGGCTCGACTGCTAATAACGCCTGTATCAAGCTTTCCTTGCATGTGTTTCTTGCTGCAACACAAGGAGACTGTTTAAATGGATAGTTGAGTTCAACTGCACACTGCTCTCATTTTTTTGGAGCAGTTACATAAAAGCGCTCCACAGCAATGTCTTCGAATGGATTATTAAAATTAAGAAGGTACATAGTACTGTACCCGGTATCATTCAAATGATCTGACTTATTTGCACAAGATATATTATTAATGGTTTATGGAAAATGTTAAAATTTCCAAATGGTTATGACTGAGAACAGTGGAAGCGACTTTTTAATATAAAAAAGTTCAAATTAGTGCGAATTTGTTCATATAGTGTACATTATAAGTAGCGTCTGGAAATAAAATCAGAAATTTAAATCCCGTACAACAGTTGCATCACACTTGCCTCCTTTTAACACATTGCATGGATTAACTGGTTAAATTCTTTCCTCAAAGAGGAAAATAAGATGTGCGGAAAAACTTTTGCCTGTTTTTTTGTAAAATGTTCAAATCGTCGGCAGACTTACCAAGGCCGCCCTGTTTGGTCCGAACGATGATATGAGTCATGATTAACATAATCCATGTTTCATGTATCATCCTTGTGAAGATTCACCTGATTCGGAGATACCTGTAATGCATTCGTTTTTAGGATTTTCACGGAACGTATTCAAAATGAAGAAAAGATACTTTTCACCCGAAATGGGAACGACAATAACATCTATACACACATAATAGGTATATACATAGTTCTACTATGAATGCGTTTCGTTCTCAACATCATTATCCTCCACGATTCAGTGGATGCTGAAGCCCTCGCTTCTTGCGAGTCTCCCCATCCGTCACAAGAATTCATGAGAAAAGTCAGGAGGAAAAGTGCATGCATAATGAATGCGTGAAAAATAGAGCATGAGAATAGATAATGATTGTTGTGTAGAGCAAGATGATATTGACGCGAGCTCAAATGATGATGATGATGATGTGGTAGTGGTGCGGCGTGGTTGCTATTGTAGTGGTTTAGTAGTTACTAACTTTAAAACTTTACGTGTAAACACGTGAATTAAGCTTACAATTTTGCTTGGAAGTGAAAGCTAGCCGAACTTGCCTTGTAGTTAGTTGGAGCCCCTTTCCCTATGAAGGTTCCATGCAGGACTTGGGTGGTGAGTTGCCCACATAGATTGTACATACGGAACAAAATATTGTTCAGCAAATTATCGGAGATTGCGGTGGAGCTCTGCTGCTGGTAGTTAGATGTTTGTTCCTACTTGAAACCCTGTATATAAACTTATACAAGAGCAAAATTTATATTAGTTCAGGGTTTTGCTTCAGTCATTAGTTTGAAAAGGAAGAAAAGCATGAAAGGCAGAGATGCGGTGATTAGCTCCTGGAATTAGTATGCCGCATGCATGAAATAAAAGTAACAAAAGGCTCCTTTATCCGCTGTCAACAATTGGATCATTTAAAAACAAAATGAGATCATACTTAAGATTTTTTGTCAAGAAGTCCGGAAGAATGAAAATTTGGAAAATCGAGAAACCTCCCCTCCTTGCCATCTAAACATTACTAATCCTGATAAGAAAATTAGTATGTAGCTGACATATTATCTGGCTGTCTATCTTGCTGGCTACATAGTTCGTTCGTGGAAAGGCTGCAGGTTAGATAGAAACCCAAATTTACTGGTGAAATACATATTATGAAAGAATGTAAGCATGGGCGTGAACACTCTTTTGGAATTGCGGACGATCAATGAATAGAAAGGAAGTGACATGACACGTGAAATAAAAAATCGAAGGCCTATCGGAAAAGTGTTTTAGTATACATATGCACACTGACAGCAGAGCTTGCCCGTAATCAGGATAGAATTGCTGATCCCAAATCCCAAAGGTAGCAGACAGGTCGATGAAAGGATGTAGCTGTGACATGGAGTGATGAGATGAGAATCGAGAAAAGTGCTCATGGTAAACTGATGATAAGGACACTTATTCCCTCCCAATCTGTAAATCCACATATTCTTCGTCGTACTTTTAGGGCACGTGGCCGCTAAACTAGATTACATTACAACCTGACCCTCCCGCGCTAAATATGTGTTCTTCAGTGATTGGGCATGCAGTTAACTAATTGGCTTGGCAGATTAAAATGTTGCGGCTGCGTAATATTTGCGCTTTCCTATCCTATACTCAGCTTCACTCGTATTTACAAGTACAGATTTAAAAGTGTGCCAAAAGTAGAGCTACCAGAAGAAAACAAGTAGGCCGCCTTTGTGAAATAAACGGAATAAAAAAAATTATTGTATATAAATTAGTTCAAATTTTCAAGAAATTATATATATATTTCTTTATTAATGATAAAGGATGATATTAGTGGAAGGAGTGTATATAGACTAAGGGGATGTGAGTGTGCTCATGAATCTTTTGTTGTTCAAAGAAGAAGAAGCAAACTCTATAGTTCACGATGAAATGACAGAACATTTCACATTGCACAAGTTGAATTGCTTCAAATAAAAATATTATATAAATGAAGAAACAATGCAACTCAAATTTTCTCCATGTGTCCCAGAAATGCGTATGTGCGTATTGGTGTGAAAGCGATGAAGAGTAAAGTACAGATTTAAAAGTGTGCCAAAAGTAGAGCTACCAGAAGAAAACAAGTTGGCCGCCTTTGTGAAATAAACGGAATAAAAAAAATTGTACATAAATTATATATTACTTAGTTCAAATTTTCAAGAAATTATATATAGGTATATATTTCTTGAATAATGATAAAGGGTGATACTAGCGGAAGGAGTGTATATAGACTAAGGGGATGTGAGTGTGCTCATGAATCTTTTATTGGCAATCCACGACCTACGGTTCAAAGAAGAAGAAGCAAACTCGATAGTTCACGATGAAACGACAGAACATTTCACATTGCTTGAATTGCTTCAAATAAAAATATTATATAAATGAAGAAACTATGCAACTCAAATTTTCTCCATGTGTCCCAGAAATGCGTATGTGCGTATTGGTGTGAAAGCGATGAAGAGTATTCATCAATGTCATTGGGGTTAGGTGGGAATCGCTTCATTAATGTCTGTCTCATAATAAAAATAACAATACTAAGCTCTTAAACGGTCCTTCCGTCATGTCAGCGTCTTAAATAGAAGTGCCGTGAAATACAGTATATAT
Organism: Troglopedetes dispersus; assembly: GCA_027744215.1. Classification (NCBI taxonomy): domain Eukaryota; kingdom Metazoa; phylum Arthropoda; class Collembola; order Entomobryomorpha; family Paronellidae; genus Troglopedetes; species Troglopedetes dispersus. Next base: position 10,948 of record JAHZNF010001165.1, read on the forward strand.
GGACAAATATCATGTAGATCAAGTTAGAATAATCCAGGCAGGTCATGGTCACATACTGTGAAATGGATGGACATGGAAATATACGTCTTCGTCACACTGTTTGTGGTGCGCTTGAAAGTGTGAGTATTATTTTTTGTGAGGATTTGGGAAGAATGGTGGCGGCAACACCTTTTTCTGTTCATGTTCTTTCCCTTGTCATGTCACGTCTCTTGCGATTACATCCATTTTGATAGATGTTTTTTCTTTGTTGTCTTCCTTAACAGCTAATCTTCCGGAAAGTTGCAGACGTCAAGCGAGAGAAAGAGTTGGCGGAGAGGAGAAAAAATGAGCCTCAACTAGAAGCTTCTCAAGATCATTTGGTGAGGAAATTGTTTTCACGGTTTCGGAAAGGAGGGGATCGTGTATCGACTGGCTCAAGCCTTCAGACGGATACCTCGAGTGTCAAAGACGTTGAGAAGGGAGAAAGTGCGAGAGCATAGTATTGTTATTTTTATTATGAGACAGACATTAATGAAGCGATTCCCACCTAACCCCAATGACATTGATGAATACTCTTCATCGCTT
>JAHZNF010001166.1:0-12471 GCA_027744215.1 Troglopedetes dispersus
AATGGAGATTGCTCACGAGTATTTAATGTTTTTTTCGAGGAAATACACACAGTAAGCAATAAGCAGATAACATTCCCCAAGAAAAAAAGTCAGCAAGTGTTCTTTCATCCAATCAGAGAATATGCTCCATCATCTCATGAACCAGGGAAGAGCTAAGGGCACCTAACTTAATGAGTAAGGAAGCAAAAAAGTCTTTCCAGTTAGCGTACTCAATCCAAAGGTAAACAAGAAAGGAAGTCGAAACCAAAACCAACTGAGAAAGATGCAGCTTTTGTTCTTGATTGGTATATACATACTTCTTCTTCTATACAGTGCACACATTCGACACTTAGTTTTCTTGACATAAGTGTCTTCCTCTCTTTGCTTCATATTTTCAAGAAGATTTCAAAAGACAGGGAAAAAACTCTCCTTCTCTGAAGTGTACACAGCACAATGAAATAAAATTGTAATTACATTTTGTGACGTGTCTCCTTATCTTCTTGATGATAAAGGGAAAAGGTGAAGGGTTATTCGTGGTGCGCTTCATAACATCTTTCAACAGGATTTCAGACTTTTTCCTCCCACACAAAGAAATAAAAAAATAATAGAAATGTGCAGTCATGTCATTTGCATACAAGTGAGCCGAAAATAAATACAAAAAATTCGACCTAGTTGCATACAAAATTAAGGTGCTATACATCAGAGTTAACATTTCCCAGAAGAGAAATGTGGCACAAAAAAAACTTACCAACCTACATTGCTTTACAAGAAAGAAAGCACACATGTCTACCTTACGTCTTTACTTTATACCTTTCACTATAGTTTTTGAAAGGAAAGTAATCTATCACAAGAAAAAATAACAATCCGGATGAGCACAGGAAGAAAGTGATGGATCGCAGTTAAATGAGAAGGGATCTATGTAGGTACATCTTATATCTTCTTTCCTTCGTCGGATATATAATAATGGCCCTGCACATGATGCATGGTGAAGTATACGTGAGTATCTATTTATATGGCTATCCAAAAGTGGAAATGGAGAAATAAAGTTGGTTTCTTCCTGTTTTGTTCCTGTGATTGTGTGATGGCTCAAGTCACTCTACTATCAAGTCAAAAATGGGTTCTCTTTCTTTAGACTTGGCTGCTCGGAGGAGCACGCAAAAAATACACACTTCAGAGAAGTGAAAGGAAATGGCTTTCAATAGTCACGTCGTCGATTGAGAAACACTGAAGATTTGCTGTATCGCATCTTGTGTAAATAAAAGAGACACACAAGGAAGCAATAAAAAAAGAAACTAAAAAAGAACTTTTTCTTTCTCTTTCTTGATCTTTTGTATTTTGCGTGCGGTTTTACTGGCCCTAGAAACAATTTTTTTTGAGGAAATGTGTCCTTTTTTAAAAATGAAAAAGGAGACTCGAGATTTTTTACTTGTGTGTAGCCTCTATCCACTTCAGTGACACTTTTAGTGTGCACACAGGTAGGCATTTGGATGACGGTGCAATAAAAAAAGGAGATAAGCAAGAAGGATTCTAGTTTACATTATGACTCAAGTCCCTTTTCAGAAGGTCTCGTGTAATAATAAGACTGACCATGAGTCGGAATCCTTTGGTGCGAAGACACTCTTCAATTTCGTTTTTATATCAGTGTCCCCTTTTTCTTTGGAGACGGAGACTTTTCGTCTCAGGATTGAAAAAAAAATTTATTCCAGAGTCATACAAGTAAATATCATATCATTGTTATTGCGGTCCAAATAATGTCTATTGCTGAAATTTCGGAAGGGAATGGTATTATATTGAGTCCGGAGGAAATTATAATGGCAATGGTGGTAGCCAATAATAATCATTCTTGGACATGTCTAGAATTTGCAGTGTGTCTCGAGAAAAGTTTTTTTTATTCCCAAGTGTGTTCAATATTGAATTTGCGGGAGGAAGAGTATGAGAAGTTTACACTTCTGGGAAATGTCAGAGGTGAAGCCGAAGAAATTTGAAGTGGGCAAGTTTGCACACAAAAAATCTGTCTGAAAAGGGACTTGGTGCGGAGGTTCCAATCTGTTCACAAATTGACTTTCTCCACACAAGTTTCGTTTAAACTCCACTTCACATAAAATAAAATTATTTGGTTGAGGACCGACGGTCCACTGGAGTTTTCATGCTAACCATCTCTTTAAAATAATTTCTAAGCTTCAATAATACTAATAAGCTACTCATGTGCATTTATTAAACGATATACTAGTATGCATACGGTTCAAGATGAGGGTCACAGTTTATAATTGTGTCCATATTGTATTATTTTCTCGCGTGGCTTGTGAAGACGAATTTGAAAAAGGAAGACAGATAGATCGTTTGGAATAAAGATTATCTCCACAGAATATAAAAGAAAGTAGAAAGGAGCTTGATTGATTTGGATTCGTAGTTGCATCCACCGGAATAATGATGATAAACATGTTTATTGAAACGCTTCACTTGGCAAAAAGGGACTTGGTGCGGAGGTTCCAATCTGTTCACAAATTGACTTTCTCCACACAAGTTTCGTTTAAACTCCACTTCACATAAAATAAAATTGAGGACCGACGGTCCACTGGAGTTTTCATGTTAACCATCTCTTTAAAATAATTTCTAAGCTTCAATAATACTAATAAGCTACTCATGCGCATTTCTTAAACGATATACTAATATGCATACGGTTCAAGATGAGGGTCACAGTTTTTAATTGTGTCCATATTGTATTATTTTCTCGCGTGGCTTGTGAAGAAGAATTTGAAGAAGGAAGACAGATCGTTTGGGATAAAGATTATCTCCACAGAATAGAAAAGAAAGTAGAAAGGAGCTTGATTGATTTGGATTCGTAGTTGCATCCACCGGAATAATGATGATAAACATGTTTATTGAAACGCTTCACTTGGCCAGAGCAAGGTTATCCTGCAAAAAAAGAAACCAGCATGAGTAAAACTGTGTTGTTATCATCATCCCACTTTCTTGTTTCATTTACAGTACTTTCCTCAACCACAAATTGCTTCCATACGCTTCCAATAAAATTGTGAGGGGGCAAGTGGACCCCTTCAAAGAATAAAAAAATCTTTTATTTACTCCCCACGGCTTTCTTTAAGGAATATATTGCAATCTGCAGTATTTCTTGATTCACTCAATAATGCACACACATTATGTGTTTGCCTGTGTCTTGTGTGGTTAAAGAATGTTCTCGTACTTTTTTCTCTCTTTCCTTCAAGATAAACAAAAGGGAAGGGTTTGACCTCACTTTCTGTCCATGCAACAACTTTTATTTTTCTTCTGTGCTGAAGCAAGAAAAAAAGGGAAAAACTCTGAGGTTAAGAGAGGAAGGAAGGGCACACTTAAGTAAATGGACTTCCTATTTGTTTGTGTGTTCAGTTTATTTTCAATTCAAGTGCAGCATAGCCCGCACAACTTGAACACATATATTTCTCAAGATTTTTTTTACTTTTTAGAAGGAAATTACTACAAACGGAATTCTTTGGATTTTTTTCGGGGTTCACCACTCGAACAACATTTCTACATAGCACGTGGGATGTTGGTCGAAGTCAATGTGTGTGTGTGTTTTTTTGCTGGCTAGAAGGCCAAAGAAAAAGGAAATCTTTTGCCCAACATCATGTGCCTCTATTTAAAGAAATCTGTAAATAAATACAACTTTTGTATTAATGATGGCGACACTAATGTTGGTGGTGAGTGGAAGGAGATGATAAGCTGCGGGTACTTGGATCGGTTTTTCTCTTAGTGTGGCTCGGTTTCTCGCAGGCATTCAATAGTTTTACTTTGTATTTGGAGGAAGGTGGTTAAGCCGGATCGGGAAATACTTACATGGAGGCTTATATCACTAAATATTTATTGTCCAAAAAACAAATTTTTGTTGGGTGGTGGATCGCTATTTTGAAAAGAGGATGGAGAACTGTGATGTTGGAGAGGACACCGAAAATACATTTATGGTGTGGTCACTTCTTAACTTAACATGACTCACTGGCCACTCACCAGTTGTGGCAAGAGTAAATTAAGTTGAATTGGAGCCCGCAGCTTCTTTCCTGATAATCCTTTTCCACTTTTCTAAATCGAGTGTTTGTGCCAACCAGGCTTTACACCACCAATTCACATTGGTAAGCTTTACAGTTATTCCGTTTGGATCTAAGAAGGGTATTAAATGAAGACTTTGTGCGTCATCAAACTCTTTTTGTCAACAAAATGAAAGCAGTTATTACAGGTGACAAAGATTTCTCATCGGGAAGAGTTTCGTGTATCTCTGAATTATATATTATTTTCGATATTTTAAGAGATATTAAAAGCTTTGAATCAAAAAGACACCAATTAAATAAATAAACTTATTGCTTGGGACACAATGCTTTTTCCTGTGGAAGCCGTTAATGTCATTCAAAAGCCAATTAGTAGTACGGTTCCGACATTTCAATTGCAATCATTGCAAATTGAATTATATGCTTTTATTTAATTTCATGAAGGTATTGCAACATACATTTCAAATTAGATCAAACAAGGAAATTAAATAGAAAACATAAAGATGAAAAATGATTTAATTTGCATATGAATGCATGTCCGATATAGGGATTTGCATAACAAAGTTTTCAAGGTAGCATTACCTTCTTTTCAAGTTATTCGATCTCAATCTGCATTCCTTACAAGTAACAAATTACAAGGAATAAAACTGACGCGACGTCAAACTTGCTGTACCTTGTTGAAGAAAGAAGAAGTCACATTCAACATATGTTCCATTCTTTTTTGTATCTTTTTATATTTAAATCCCCATAAATTTCGCTCCTCAAAGGTCAAACTTATTATCCTTGTGTGCACCACCTTTCCTCCAGAAAAAGCCATAAACATGATAAGACAAGAAACGATTTTTTTTCTCATTTTATTCACACCATAGGAGAAAGGTTTTGATGCCAAGAAATAACCCACTTACTTATACTTTAGATAATACTTTCTTCACTTGAGAAGCATAATTCAGGTGGAAAATGGGGGTCTTTGAACGACTTGCTTAAGCACACAAGACTTTTATAAAATAAAACGTGAACGGAATTCTTGTCTTTTTTTACTACCTTCCTGAGAGCTTTTTTTGGGGTAACACACACCTTGTTGAGTTACACTGGCTTTTTTTCTTCGGTGAAGCAACATGATAAGCCTGGATGTGTGCAAGCAAAAAAGGAAGCAAGAAGAAAGTGTGTCCTCTGAACGGTGAATAAATACTTGGTGAAAGTAGACTTCCCTCATAAAATATTCCCTCCCGGATTAAACTTTCATATCACTCTCATCATTTTCTCCTCCATTTTCCCTGTTTGACGTGTAACCACTAGTAAGGAGGGATTGTAATGATGACAGTTGAATTTCTGCACACACACGCATTTGTTGCATGGAATGAGACACAAAAAGGACAAAGTGGTTTTCAGCACAAGAACCAGTCCACTTTTACCTTTTCCTGTGTGCACAAATAAAAAACCTGCTAAGAAATGTGCAGTCACGTAGAATTCCGTTTTATCGCGTGCTTTGTTATCTTGCATGTGCACATCATGTAACTTCTCGTTAATGCTGAAGACAAGAATCATACAACATGATTTTCATGTGAGCAAAATTGGAATACATACATACGTGGAATATGGGCACACGTGAGAAACATGCGGAAGCGTGGTATCGGCGGATCTTCTTTTTTTCTTTGTTGGGTGACTTATCTTTATAGAGAAATATATTATGCAGGTGGATTCAAGCAAAACGGGAAAATAGGGCTTCCCAAGCGTATTGTAAAGTCAGGTTTGCTCACATTACGGAAACATTACTTCTTGTCGTGCACCTTCTCTCAGAACTTCATGACTGACTTTGTGTCCAAAAAAAGAATAAGTTTAGATGAAAAAATATTCAACATGGGTAATCCTTATTTGGAAACACAAGGATAAGGAAAAGTACCCCAAAAAAATCCTGGGGTTGTTGACGCAGGTAACAAATGGAGCCTTCATGTGCGCAAACAAAGAGACACATTTTTCTCAATACTTTTCTTAATATCTCAGTTCGTCAGGTGTGACCAAACAAAAGTTCACTTATCACAACACGCTCCAATACTTGCATTCGGGGATATTTTTGGATTTCAGGTGTTTCACCAAACGGGACGGTGTAAAACTATTTATGGATACCGGAAGAGTCAGTATGATCCATCTTTACTGGGTTATCTTTTTGCAGAAAAAAAACCAATCTCTGAAAAGTTGAATGGCCTCGGTATTTACTCTACCACTTCTTAGATTCATCTTTATTATATTTTTCCTTCCATACACACAAAAAACCTCATATTTAAAAAATATTTTTGTAGAAAAGACTAACATTGAGAAAAGTTGACAGGCGAATAGGAAGTCTAACAAAAGGAATCCAGGAAATTTGAGGAACGCGCTTGAGCTCCTCACAATCAGTTGTTATATGGCACAAACAAAATTCCAAAATGGGACTAATGGAGACATCAATACTAAAAAGTGGTACATAATACACAATGGATTTCCTTTCTCGAAAAACTTGTTACATAGAACACAAATTTCCTTTGTATCTAACCCTCCATTTTCGCAACATTTCTTATTGGAAAGAAAAACATTGCGTTCTCCTTCGGAGAAAATACAATATCCACTTTCTTAATAAAGAGTTCCACCTCCTTCATGATTTGTATTTCCGACAAAGGAACATTCTTTTCTATCACAGACTTCCAAAAAAATAATAAGTACTTCCATGTCCATAAATACGTACGCAGAATGAAGGCAGTGTATGTAGGATTATTAATTTGATCTGATCTTACCTGTCTCCAAATTGATATAGAAATAATAGCTCACCATACTTTTACTTGCGTCATCCTCCTCTCCTCTCATGTCACAAATATTTCATGTTCATTGTTCATTTTGTTATTCATTTTCAGACCTCTCCGAACACGTCTCGTCAGATCACCCTCTCCACACGGCTTAATTCATTCCGAGAATCACATCAGCCCTGAAGGATAAGGAATATTGCACACATCCACCAGAATAACATTTACTTTTCTCCTGTACTTCCAAAACCTGTCAGGTGACAACTGATGAAGGAGAGCACAAAAAAGGCTAATCTCCCACTTTCAACAATACTATAACAGCTAAAAAAGAACAAAGGACGTTTCTGTTCCAAAAATAATAGACAAGAGATTTTTGCTTGTTCAAACGAGTCATTTTTTTGCCCATCAAACAAACTCTGAGTGACGTGCTGTTTCAGTAATGGGAAGAATATCAAATGTTACTGAGATCGTAGGCGTGTAAAAAAAACCTGGTACTTTTTTTTATTATAGTTGAGCTTGTGATTCCCCACATCCTGTAAAATCCCTCACGTTTGATCCTCTCTCTGTCGAGAGGAAAAGTATCCTCATTTACATAAAGAGAGACTACCACTAGTCAGCATGGAATCTCAGCAGAAGCAGATCACAGCCGCAGTGGCAATTCCTCAGATGATGAGTTTAATTCAAGAAAAGCTAGCTTTCAACGAGTCCTCCACGGCATCCGCTAATTCCGAAATGGACAATTATTCACCAGGATCCAGTGCCTGGCTCGTGGATGCAGAGGATGGGCTGAGCAGCGCGCCAATTGTTGAGGATGACGGCGGAGGAAATTACTCTGTCAACACATCCATTTTCTTCTCTGATCCGCCTGGATCCGTCCCAACGCCGTCGGATGACTATGTACCTTACAGGTTAGATTTAAAAAATGCTTACACATTTAAACGTTCATTTACTTAACTTTGTATGGATCTTACCTTGGCTGACCAACTTCCTACCTTACAGCATGAGACCTGAGACTTACATCATTCCTGTCCTCTTCGCCATCATCTTTATTATTGGGGTCATCGGTAATGGCACACTTATCGTCATCTTTCTTAAGCATAGGTCAATGCGGAACGTTCCAAATATGTAAGTTTTTTGTCATCATCAAATGATTCTACATTTATTATTCATCTGCTCTGCACACCATGCTTTGTTTTTTTCTGGATGCAATGTGTGTGTCAACTTTTTTTTCAGTTTTAGCTTCATTTCTTCTCATTAATTCGCATGATTGCACCCACTTCATTTGCTTTTATTCTTTTACTAATGTCTTTGGTGAATGAAAAGTAGCAAAATGAAGGGATGATCATGATGATGCATGAAATTAATGGATAAACTTTCTCCCGCTTGCCACGCACCACCACCACCACTTGGGCACGTCTCTTTTTATGGAAAGGTTCTTTTTACGAAGGACTCCAGTTTGTCTTCAGTAGTGATAATCCCTGATACCCAACCGTCTGGTTTTCTTTTTTTCTTCTGTTCGTTTCCTCAAAGGAATTGTAATAGGTGGGAAATGCATTATAGAATGTGTTGTGTGTGTGTGTGTCAGCGTGTGCTCCATTATATTCTTCCTGGTGGAAAGTTTCCTCCTTTTCATTAAAGTACCTAAAATGATGTAAGGAAAAATGATGGGAACAGACATGATAATATGGCTCACTTTGTTGGTCCCCGCTTTTCTCCTATTTCAAATGGGCTTCCACATTACTTTTAAAATCTCCTCAGAAGTAATAAAAGCAGATGGGGAATGACTGGTGTAATGCCATTTTTCAAAGTTGTTTGAGAAAAAAAATGATGGAGAAGAAAGTAAAAAGTTTTTCATTTGATATAACCGTCCCATTTTATGAGCATAAAAAGGAGACCAAGAAAAAAGGAGAAAATCTCGGGACAAGATGCGTGAGCATATGTATGTGATTTTCCTTCTTGGAAAATAAATGAAAGTGAGAGCCACGTGCAAATAATGTTCAAGGTGAACTCGGGGATTTAGAAAAAAAGGAAATGAACCTGGCTGTCTACTATTTTTTTTGAAAAATAAGATTTTTCGTTTCTGACCCCAACACAATCTCTGCTGTTGACACACTTGCCAGTTATTGCTGCATGAGTTGTTTTACCAACTAACTGAATTTTCTGGATATTATTGGTAGAGAGCTTTAGGTATATATAAAGTGTGTTATGAAGTCTAGAGAAACCTAATTATGGAGACGACATCCCTTTCCCATTTTCCTTTCGTAGGAAAAATGATAGGTAATTGTTTGCAAGGACTCAAATCAACTGCACTGATCAAAGAGCATTAGCAACTTTTTCTCAACAACAAATTGGAGAAGAAAAAAACCAAGAAAATTGTGTATTCGAGTTTTCGATGTTGTTGCTTAACAATCTTATCTTCATTATGTGTGCACGTATACCTACATGAGAATGCGTATAGAAAACTTTTAGCGAAAGAAGACAAGTTACGTTGGTGAGCTTTCCTCACAAAAGAAAAATCCTTTTTTTTAATATACATACAATAAAAAAAATGAGTTTAAATAGGCGGAAAATTTGATTAAGCTGGCTGGCAAAATGTGGGAAAGAGTGAGCGCTAACAAAGCCAAATTGGATTATAGAAAAAAAATTTTTAATATACATACAATAAAAAATGAGTTTAAATAGGCGGAAAATTTGATTAAGCTGGCTGGCAAAATGTGGGAAAGAGTGAGCGCTAACAAAGCCAAATTGGATTATAGAAAAAAAAACAATTTTGAAGTTTTAAAACTGGGAAAGAAACGATGAAGCCAACATAAGCATGAGCCTACGCATGTAGCCACATGACAAAGAAATTTAACAAGGATTCATTAGTGATCTGCTTTGTTCTAAATGCTATTCCTCAAAATGAAAGTATTATAAACTTATCGTTAGGATTTTCTTTTGACTAAACAAACCTGTTAAGCACTCTTTACAAAGATTTGTCTAATTCTCCAGTGTTGATTTTAAAAATAGCTACACATCTTTTTTTGAAGACGCACGTCCGCATGTTGCATGAACACAGCATGTTTTCTGTTTCGTTATGCCAGCACACTTTTTTGTTCTCTAGCGCTTGCTTTTATGGCATATTAATTAGGTCAATTTGGACCTCTGTTGGGGGCAGGTACATTTGTTCATTAGCTTTGGGGGATATCCTCGTCGTCTTCTTTTGCGTTCCATTTTAAGTATTAATGATAACTCCTGAAATATGATCAAATGAGTAGAAATTATTATTATAAGTTTATAATTCGGAATTCNTGATAACTCCTGAAATATGATCAAATGAGTAGAAATTATTATTATAAGTTTATAATTCGGAATTCATCTAGGATCTTTCCATTGGCGTCTCCGTGTTTACCTTGACGGCCCTGTCGGCAGACCGATACTTCGCGATTGTGGATCCAATGAGGAAACTGACCGGAAGAAGGGCAACAAGGGTCACTTGTATCACCATTGTCGGTAAGCACGATAAAATAATACACTTTGAAGACAAGATGAAATAATGAATGGACCATAATTATGAAAAGATTATGGGAAAGAAGATTTTGTGAGAAAATCTAAATATGGACACACACTTAACCCCCACATGTTTTGCTCCTCCGGTCATTATGGGCCTACATAACTCCTGTTGTTCTTAATGACAGCGTTCTTGTTTGAAAATTCTTTTGACCTCTTCAACTCTTCCTTCATTGTCTGTGTGGATCTTGTCTCTCTCTTTAGGAATTTGGCTCATTTCCATCCTGTTCGCGTTACCATCCTTAATTTTCTCGTTTGTGTGGAAAGTCCAGGTTGAAGGCACTAATCACACTTTTGAAGTCTGTTACCCGTGAGTTGAACAAAAAAGTTTTTTTTTTAATTTCCTAGAATCTTATCATTAAGAACAATTACCAAAGGATGAAGCATTAAATAGTTCATGCTTTCCCTCTCATTTGTTTTTGCTTCATGGCCAAATTTAAATTTTGCTTCCAGATTTCCCAAGTATCTTACTGACACATACGGATATCCAAAGGTAAGGTTGCCCGAGTTTGATTTCTCTTTAATCTCTCGAATATCTCTTTAATTCCTGCTTCCATCTTCCAAGTTCCGTGCTGCGAAATTTTGGAAGCTGTTTAATGGTTTTATAAACTTTTTAAAAATCATGTGGGAAACCCAATTTTTGTGGCGAACCATGACATGTAAAAAAAGTAACTTGGAGAGTGATCGTGCGAAATATTGAAATAAATCCTATATTACTTTTGAATCTGTAGTAATTTGGGCAAGCATAAAGTTGCCCACTTTTGTGCGGTGCACCAATTAATTCACAACTTTTTAGTTTCCATTTCTCACGTTTTTTATTGAGGCAGGCGTATAGTAGAAGTAGTAACTATCAAAAAATTAAACAATGCATCCCTTATGCTGTTACTGATGATAAAATAAAATGGTGAAAAGATGGGAAATCTGGCTCAGAACCTGTGACTTTTTATACCGATTCATTGTGAATAACGTGTCATTGTCGGTTTAACCTAAATATACGCTTAACAGCACCGTTTTATTTTATGAGGTTTCGACGTGGTTGAACTTTGGCAGCCCTGATGTATGTAATGTATTTATGTATAGGTGCGAACATTGAGCTAAAAGGTTCGTTCATGAAAGTGAAACTCTGGCATTTTGAGTCTCGCATTTTTATTAAAAATTTACATGTTGACTACTTAGGCTTTTGTTTGAAGTTGGGATGGGGAGAGGCGAGTATTATAAATTCAGGAGAAATATGGTTTATCGGGACAAAGGAGCTTTTCATGTGGTCGAATCTGAGAGGAGGAACGGAATGCATTCCCGATTTTACATTCATAAGTAACCCTTCTCCGTTACAAATTGAAATTGATACAAGAAAGAGCCGTTTTTGTTTATATGTACTTCTAAGACCACACATTTGAGGTTATCGATTATACAATCACTGCCAAAGTACCCAGTGAATTTTTCAAAGGAAAAGTAGTAGCACAAGATCAAACAATGGAGCATCGTATCAATATCAATCCAACTAACAACTTGAGATTGCATGTAGCACAGAATTTTGTGTCTGAGGAAAAGAGATGTAAACTCATCCACGGAGATACAGATTTGTGTCAGTATTTTGGACACTGGAGGATTTTAAAGTTTTCAATACGTTCGTCTTTATAGGTGGTCGTAATGTTCAAATTCCTCGTGTACTACGCCATTCCCCTCTGCTTTATTGCCACATTCTACATCATCATGGCTCATCATCTGCTCCTGTCCACGAGGAACATGCCAGGCGAGGCACAAGGCCAGTTGAAACAGATTCAGTCGAGGAAAAAGGTAACCAACACATGAATTACATACAAATGGACTATAAAATTGGGGAAAAATTGCTGAACCATGTTCGCTGCCACTTTTCCACTCGTATGCTCAGACTGCTGTGTGTATGTGTGAGTAAGAATTTGGAAAATTGGCAGCCCTGAACTTAACCTAATATTGCCTCACAACACGCTTCCTGAAAGCAGTAAAAATAAATAGTCGCTGCAGTGCGAGTCTGTCTCATCATTCCCACTAAATTGTGTGTTTATTTCTGTTGCACCATCTTTTTCTTTTTGGGTGGAAAGCCGGATATCATGAATGAATACGAAATGCCAGATGAGACACACTTTGCGGATTTA
>JAHZNF010001167.1:0-14545 GCA_027744215.1 Troglopedetes dispersus
GAAAACAAAAAACAATTGAGTTTCTTGGAGAAAGGATCTATTGACGTAGTTTTGAATCTTTGGATATTATTCAATTAGAACTACATAGTTTGTAAAACCAATCCTTTTATGATAAACACGGAACAATTTCCAAAAAACTTCAAACGTCCAACAAAAAAAAACTTACAGTTACTCGATAAATGTTGTTGAGCCGAAGTAAGGTTGTCAATGATCAGCAGGTGGAAAAAGATTTGCTCGTCTGAAGCAGAAACGCAATTCTACTATTTGGATATTTTCGAGTTTAGCCTCTACTTTCCATTTGAAAATTTAGCAATATTGTTTAAAAATCACTTCAAATTCCAATAAAAAACTCCATAATCACGATGAGAAAACCTTGGTAGTCTACCAAATTAATATTGTGAGTTACTATTTGGGAAATTTTTCTCCACTATAAAACTTTCTGGATAAAACTGGTGCCCTTATAATTCTAAGCAATTTTTGTGGCAGAGATAATGCACTGCGACGAAAATTGTCAAGATTTTCAATAAAGATGTACATAATCACTTAATTACCCATATTATGGTGCCACCTTTCTGAGAAATCTCCAATATTTCTATAAAAAATTATCAATCGGTATATATTTATCAACTATGTAGCACCGTTACAAGTTGAACTGAAATTGTCCCATATCTTTATTTCATATTTAACACAAAGGTTACAAATTTCATTCTTTAGTCGAATTTTCGGAGAATTCCGTCATATTTCTCTGAATTAGCTTTCCTGATTATATCTAGAATTTATCCTGAAAATTCCGTACATTAAAATATGAAATCATCTTCCACAAACACATGCACATTTCACACGTTTACGAATTATTATATCTTACAGTCTATAATTTAAGTAAAACACAGATAAAAAGTTTTAAAAAATCCTGTGAACCATATTGAATATATTGACTCTTCCATTTTCAGATAATTAATTAACGCAGTTATTATTATATTGTTATGTTAATTATAAACTATTTACTTATAGGTATGCATAATGAAGAACATGTGTCGAAAAAGTGTACTATACTGATCCTGTGTGATTTTTTCCTATAAACCAAAAAAATGGAATTGTTTGTGCTATTACGAAAGAAATATGTAAATTATGGGATCATCATATTAAAAAAAATAACATGTATGTGGTCTTCTTTAATGCAGGTGAACTGGAATAGTTCAGATGCTAGAGTATAAACTTTTATTAGGTGTAGCATAAGTGAGGTGTGGTAGTTTAGTTAGTTAGTTCTAGAACGTATGAAAAATGTGTCCAGATCAAACAAGCAAAAAAATGTAATCTAATTAATTATTGTACAGACCATGCTATACAAATGTTTGTCTTTGTCTTTTCCACAACGATTGTATATCAATACGATGGTTCTGTCTGTTTCTCGATAACTTCAAAGTAAAGCTTTTACTGCTCATATGTGCCCTCTTGAAAACATTATTATTAATATTATCAACTACTACATATAAGAAATACATGTCGTGTGCGGTGTCCAGTCTACAAGTTTATGTATATTTATCGTATGAGTAGGCTAAGATGATCCTGACATTATGTAAAAAAAGATACGAGAGTCCTCGATATCATAACCAAAAATAAGCGTGAGCGAGAGTTATTGAAAAAAATGTTGTGAATAATTAAATTTTACTCTACATTTAAAATGTTACAATATTCAGGAGTTGGTAAAAATGTCTTTATAATGACTACAAATACAATGTTCCCAACTACAAACCTTTAAAAAATAAACTTCATGTCGTTCGTATTATTTTCATCATGTTTTTATTATTCATTTTTCATGCTGAATAAATAATTGCATCCGCACATCAATAATATGGCATCGTCCAAAAGAAATGAGTACTTGGAAGTTTCAGGGTTGTTCATATTTTTTTTATAAATTATTATACGGTTTTATTTTCATTTTTATACGCACAAAAATTTTGGTAGCTTTTAATATTTTCTTTTTCATGCGTTCATAAAATGTAACGTACTCACCATCTTTTCTACAAAGTATCAAGTTTTAACAGAACCAACTTGTTTTTTTTAGAGTTTATTCGCTTTCACTCTTCCTTACATTCTCCTTTATTACTGTCAGCGGCTAAAAGTTAAACGTACATCACAGCAAATAACAAAAAAAGAATAATTTTTTCTTCACCACAAACAACAAACAATAATTAATAATTATTATTAATGACAATAACATTATTACTGGTGTAATTGTAATATAATATTGATATAATCTTCTAGCTACACATTGTAACAACCTTCGGACACGGAACCAACAAAAAATTCCAACTTTTCGTTGAAAAAAAAGTTAGTTTATGGGTTCAAATGAAAAGCAACCTTTTGCTGACTGTTTTAGAAGGGTTTACGAAAATTCCTTTATTTTTTTAAACTACTTGATCTCTTGAAAAGTTTTGTAGAAATCCCTTTTATTATCATGATCTTTTTCCCGATCGATTGAAAACACTTGTACAAATTTCAAATTTCTTCTTGGACAATTAAATCCAGTACGGTTCTTAGAATAATATACATATATTCGGTCCTACTCCAAATTCCTTAGTTTTCTATATATAGGTAAACTCATAATTTTATTATTCTACATCATTCATGATCTTAAAATCAATTATTTAATTACAAATTCACTAAATATATTCGTACCTAGTTAATTTAATAGAGCACTTGAAATTCAATTATCATTTATGAAATTTTACACGAAATAAATCTGCATGGTTTGATAAAAAATTGAAGCATAACTTTTTCACGACAGAATCTATCCTCCTTCGTAATTGTATATTTGTTTAGCACTTAATAAGAAACGCATTCGATCCATTTGAATCTCAATCAAGGTGAACAGAAAGGAAAAAACGTGATGTACTTACATGTAAATACTGTGTATACTGTACAAACAAGTACGTTCCTAATTCCCTTAAAAATCATCTTACATTACATGTACACTCTTGTATTTGGTTTTTTAGCTTTCCATCATCTCACTGGGCAAAAGTCGTGTAAAGAGTTTCTCCAGATAAGATCCTTCCCCTACATTTATTCATTATCAAATGAGTATATAAACATGCAAGACATTCGCGAGTTTTTTTTCTTAAATGTACCATTCAATTTTTTTTCAAAATAGCCTCAATCCCTTTTTGCAACAATTCAATACAATTTATTTTTGTGTCTTCATTCTGTGATGTCGTCAAGTTGCTATTTTTTAAATTTTCCATTCTCTGTACAAACTTCCCTCCGATAATTTCTTTAAAAGTCAAACCTGTGACCCACTACTAAACTGTATACATTCTCTTTTCTGAAACACTTACACATTCCTGTCTAGAGAATTAATATATTTTGTGAAAACGTTTTTTTACAGAAAAATTGGACCAGGCCCTAGTAGTGATACACAGTAAACGGTATTGTGATTAATTAATTTAGTACTTTATAGCTATGTAGACAAAAAATTATGAGTTTCCTATATATTGCCTTCTTCCATATGGACTACCTTTTGTAATTATAAAGTAGGATGAGGTTTTGTATCAAATTTCATTCAGAAGAGTTCACTCCAAACAAACTTACGTTTTTTTACTGCATTCCAGTAGTAGTAAAAAATTCAGCACCGTTTTATTATTATTATTATTATTTTTAGTTTTGTTTTGGAAATTCTACTCTTCATAAAGGATTTTCTAGCTTTACTCAGGGATTTTTCTTGTAAGATAATTATAAAAAGCAGTTTCGTTTTACTTCATTTAAGAAATAAAGGATTATTTTTTTCTGTTCCATAATAATAATTTTTTTTTGCTTTGCTGTTGTTTGCTACACAAAATTACGCAATTAAAGACTTTCAGTCTCACATGACATGGTTAACAACTACAATAAGTATCCAGAAATGTCCCCTTCGTCAACATAACAATCTGCGAAAAAAAAACAGTTGATCTAATCAACATATCTAGTTGCAAATTATTTTTTTTAAATATGACGTAGTTAGTAAGCTGACGGTGAATGGTATATCATTCGACGATCCTAATCGTTCAAACTAAAATCCGCTTCTCTCATCTAAACTATAACAGTACAGAAAGCTAATAATTTTCCAGTCAATTTTATGTACGCATCCATAAGCTACTTAAATGTATGTTTCTGTAATATATCGTTATTATAATTACGATAGTGGTAATAATCTCTGGAGTGAAGAAAATTTACAGCTACATGCATGCTCTTTAACACTATCAGCTAAAAATCTAGGATTTTAATTAACTTAATAACTGACGAACAGTTTTTTTTTAGCTTTTCTTCTTTCGTTTTATAAAGTTGTTGTAAGCAGGTGGCCAGATTTTCTTGTTTAGGAATTGCGTTCCCAAAAACACAACATACGTTTTTGTGTTACTTTTCCTCTCGAAAGCAAAACTGAATTCAGCTCAGTCAAATTAGCTTAACGCATGGTTTGTATTTTATATGTATACTTGAATATGTGATACACAATCTTACTAGTTTTTAATAGCTGCCTTGAAGGGCCATTCTTATTATTATTGTTCTTGCAATAATAATAATTTGAAAGATGATCCGCTCATCTCGTCTGCGTCTCCCCTATTATAATCCTAATCGACGATGACAGGTAACCTAAACAAGAAAGATTGCTCTCTCTCTCTTCTTTAATGCATTCTTTTTGTTATGCGATTCATTCACGTGTGTACATGTAATGTTATCATAGTAAATTCCTAGTTCAATATACCGTTTATATTTTCATTGTAGGAAACTAAAATCCGCTCGATATTGTATAAGCCATACGTTTTTTCTTTGTAGGTAGTAATATAGAGTTCTGCTTAATCCTGGATACACAAGTTTATTAATATCGTCCACTATAACGAAGGTTATCGTAATGTTTATTATTTATTTTTTTCTCAACAATCGCTTCCATTTGTTCTCTCTGGTTTTACAACAACAACAATCATGGCGCATGTAGTAACTATTGACGGAGTTATCGCTTTTATTCCACTATTAGCATAAAACTGGTTAAGATCTCCATCTACTCAATTTATAATAGTTTTACACATACTTGTAAATGGAGTCTAGAAAGAAGAGTAAGTCACATAGCACGACAATTAAATTTCTTAAAATGTGTATTCTTATAACGTTGATTAACATTAGCTTTTTTATGTACTTTTTCATACATAAAATCTACACACATATGGATATCTTGATTCGTACGGAGAACAATTACGAGTGATAATTATGATTTACACAGTTTAAAGTTTAGTGTGTAATGACATAACAATAATCGATATGACTTAGGCAAAAAAAATCATTTTATTCTGAAAATGATGAATCAGTCAAAGTATCCAAAAATAACAGAAAAATCTTTTACTCTTTTATCCTTCCTTGTTCATACGAAGCATTATGTAATGGAGTTGGATTTATTACAGTAGAATGCACATAGCAGCTTTCACCTTTCCTCATATCAGGAAACTCACCAGCAGGTAAAAAATTTGGAGATTTGTTTCGTCTGTGCTATATGGTGCTTGGAAAAGAAAGACTTAAAACAAAAAACAAAACTGAAAAATAGAAGTTTTTTAGTTAAATTAAAGAGCAACAGAACATAACATTCAGGTATGAAATAAAAGTGTTGTTCACAAGAAATAGTTTTTTTTTATCCGGAGATCCAAGTCCTTCTGAGGATTACATTGTTTTAAAAGAACGATTAAATACAAGAGTTTGTAACGGCGAATTAGAATTTGCTCAATTTGTTGGAATTATTTTGTGGTTATTTGAAAAACATACTTGGTTACTGAAGGAAGATATTGTTTGTAAATAGGTAAATATGTAGGTTACAGCTTGTACATCTTGTAGAAGTTTGTGGATTAACAATAATGAAGGTTATATACCGTGTCCATGCTTGGTATTCTTCCTTACGTAACAAAGTGTTAAGTAATTTTTTATTTCGCACAAATATTTATATGCAGAAAATTCTGATACAATAGGATATTCGCGATTTTTCCTTCAAAAAAAAACTTTCAGCCAACAGACTACAGTCTACAGAGTAAGATCTAGAGATAAACTATTGGATAACACAGCAGCCTTTCTTTTTCTTCAGGACGACATGTTCAACTTGTCCAGCCTGTGCGGCTGGAGTGACAACTGTATGCTGAATATCCACTGGTCCACTTGTGCCATTCGTGGCTGATCCGTTTATCTCTTTGCCTTTAGGGGAAGCCTATATAAGAGTTGGGGGTGGAAAAAGAATTTTAATTAGGACGTGCTTTACTCTGTGTGCTTTCGCTTTTTTGTGTTTTGCTCGCTTATCATTCTGTTTCGCGCGTGAAGTTTGGCTGCGTGTGCGATTTTTTAAGGATAGAGTTACTTGTCGCTTCGAGAGAGTGCTTGAGTGAGTGAACGTGCAAAAATAACTAAAGTAGAAAGTAAATGGAATGAAATGAAAGAGTATTACAAAAACAAGGAATGTTCAAACTAATTATGTTTTGCACAACACGATTTGCAAACATCAACTGTGCGTTTACTAAGGACACACCACGGAGAACGAGTTTTGAAAAATATTCGCGTGACTATATCGTTTTTTTTAATAAAAGGGACATAAGTAGAGAGATAGCTAATCTAAAGTTTTTTAATTTTTCGGGAGCACCAAATCCGGGATTGTCTCCTGGAAATTGATACGCTTCCCTTTTTTAGGTTTGTTACGTACGTTTAATTGATTTTGGGTGGGGATTGAGGTCGACGTGTTCATCGTCTCGTTCACGCTGGGACTTTTACTCCGAAGAGTTTCGTCGTTTATGGGTTTCCCTTCCTTGATCAACTCGACGATCTGGTCGGCCTCTTTGCTCAGGTCCCCGTCTGGTCGAAATGGATTGTCCCATCCTTCCACACTAAGCAAACAAAAAAAATCAATTTCCAGAGTTAATTTGTATTCCAAGAATGTGCTCAACTAATTGCAACTACTTCGCCGCTCCGTCAACAAAGACATTATAAAGTTTAACAATGGTCAACAGAAGGAGTCTACAATTGTGTGCACTCCTTTTTTTCAAGTCATTGCACGTAGTTCTCCGAAAGAAAAATTAATATTCATTAGGAAAGAGTGTTCGCATTAATAATAGATGCATGTAGTCAAAAGCCATGTCACTTTTTTTTCGCAAACTTTACTTTTAAAAATTTCTGAGACAAAGCTGAAAAGTCAGAGTGCGCTCTCGCAAATTATCTTCATTATCTGCAAATTTTTACAAAAAAAATCAGCAAGATTTCCAAAAAAAGCGTAGGAAAACCATACATTATACATGTTTCCAAACCAATGCTTCGTGGAATGTGTCCACAAAATGTTGTGAAACATGGAGCAACCGAAAACCCAAGGTGGAGTCGGAGCGTAGGGAAGAGCAAGGACAAAGTCACACACATGTTTATCATCCTTGTCTTCTACAATCTCCGCTGCTGCTCATTGAATTTGGCTCACGTCCTCCCTTCTTCCTTTCGAAAACATACGCGCTCGTATTAAAAAAAGCTGAGCTGAAGAAGAAACAGAAGCCAAGGCCACCCATCACTACCAGAATATTATTAAATGGCCAAACGTACAAATGCGTGCTTTTGAATGTCTACAGAGAAATAATAATGATAACCACTGAAAATATATTGGAAGTGCGCTGGTTAAAAAATACATTTTAAGGAAAATGGGAACTGTCATATTATACACATGTATGCAATATCTGCATATTTAAATTACATAAACTTGAGGAAACTGCTTGTGTCGTCGATGGTCTTATGGTAATAAATCGGTTGTTTATACCTACATACACGTTTCGAGCATCAGCATACAAAGTACATCTCTGGTTCAAACACGAAAAATCTCGACTTTTCATTCTCCCTTTCGGGACTGAGATTTATGACGACAAGAAAGCAAACGCAGGAACATCCCATTCAAGCACATTGTTATTATTTTTAACTCATGCTCAAGTAATAGAACTTTTTAGCCTGTGTCCCTTCTGCTCTCTAAAAATATTTGAATAGATGGGTTATACGTTTTCAGGCGGTCCACTTTACTCAAACATCCCAAATCGTTTAATGTTGGATGCCTGGCTAAAACTGGATTTTATTTACAAATTCTTTAGCTTCTTTTACTCATCCAATATCCAGTGCAACTAACTAGTACAGTGCTTTATATGGGCTTCATGGTTTTCATAAAAATATCAACCGACTACATTAAGCCGACCTGGTACCATTCCCATAAACCAAGTGGACTAACGGCTAAAAGCTCACAAAAACCTCCTTATTATTACCAGCATCACAAACAAGTCTTATTAGCTCATCACTCAATTCAGCAGTTTTTTTTTTGGAAAGGTGAATTGAAATTGAGTACATACTTAGTGCAAGAGAATTGAATTGGATCGCGGACAACAACAAAAAAGGATGGTGGAACGTGACGAGTATTTATCATTTTCAAGAATAGGAGGACACGTGAATAATAAGAGTGATGCTGTGCACAATGTGCACCTTTTTTATGATAAACTTGGAAAATTGGATTATGTTTGTATACTATCAAGCTTACAAAAATTTCGCAACTTAATGGAAAGTAAACACAATGTTAGATTTCAACCTAAATATTTTTGAAGTGGACTTATTTATTTATCTATTTTTCTTGATCAGGAGCGACAGCAGGAAAAGAGCAAACAACAATATATTAATAGAACATGTGTGTATGTGTAATGTACTCATTTTTATCTGTGAAATTGTGAAATAGCATGTGTCATGGACTAGCTCTCAACTTCAACCACTGACACACTTTTCTCGGAAAGAACTATTACATTTTTCCCCCCAGAAGATGTTGTCAAGTCGAGTAAGAGGATTTTTCATTTCCTGCTTGATTTCTTGCTTCAACGAGGTCGCTATACGCTCTTTGCGTAGGACTTGCATTGATTACGTTTCATATAATGTATACATACAAGTACATAGATCTTGGTTCGTGCATAGGAACCGTTAAAAAAAATCTTAATAACATGGTCCCTCATCTTTCACATGCTTTTAGCCATTTTCTGCTCATAAATTATTCCCCACCTAGCTCCTTTTCCAGGTATTCCTCCCAGAGCACTCAGCCAAGATTGATTGGTCCATTTTGGAGAAAGAAAACTAATATATGGCACAGTACAGTGAACCAGAGAGTCAGATTGATCTTCAGAGAAAGGAAAGTGAATGAACGAATCCCAACGAATTAGCAAAACCGAAGGAAAAAAAGGAGTGAACAGACTTGACCCAATGACTGAAAGCCCTTTCTATTTACATTAGCTTTCTTGGTTGAATGAAAAGCAGGCTGGAAATACTCTGAGAAAAGGGAGCCACGCATTCAAGCCAACACCTTTCCCTTTAATTTTCCTTAATGACTTTTTCCATTGACGAGAGCAAAGGAGACGTGGATAATGACAAAGTTGTGTAATGATCCATATGGACAGGGAAGTGTATCAGCAGAAGTCAACATTGGGAAAACAAAGTCTTTTTTTGGAGAGAGCTGGATCGCTGGCTTTATGAGGAGGATTCATTATCTTCCATTAGTATTTCCTTATGATGACCTTGGTCAACAGTGAAGTACTAATAAAACCCCACCAACCAAGTTTTTTGGACAGAAAAGTAAGATTTATGTTGCAACGAGAACTAATGTTGCTTGCTGCTGGTTGGTATTTGTGAGAATCCATTTGTTTGACTAGAAGGATTCCCTACGTGAATGCTAGTATTATGCTTCATATGTGCTCTCCGCTTCTCGTAATTATTATCTTCCTCTGTGGTGTGATTTCCCTGTACCACTGGTATTCCCAATTCTTGTCCATTTCATTACGAATGCCATTCATTTTGCAGGGTTGTTTGTTTCTTTTATGCAAAAGCCCGTGGTTTCGCTGGTTTTGCAGCCAGTAAATCCGTTCCAATTAAGGGAAAGTCTTAACGGATTTTATGGCGAGGTGGAGCAAGGAGTGGGCACCAGATAGAAAACTTTTTTTTTTGGATGTTGGGCTGTAATGAAATTTTACGTTGTTAATTTAAGTGGTCTCACTGTCTTGTTGTGGTGCTGGTTTTTATGTTCGTGAAACTGTCTTACCAATTATTTGTACTTTCGGTGAGCTTTCTTCTTCAAGCTTTCAGAAGTACGAGCACCAGAGGAATGCTCTTCAACTTTAATTTATGAGACACCAGAAAACTGTAAAAATTGTTTCTATTGGGGCTTGAAAATTACTGCCTTCCGAGAATGCTAGACTCATTTCAAACGAAAAAAAAAATTCAAAAAATTAAATAGTTGTGTCAAGTGGAAACTCATGTTGTTGTCCACAATTAACGAAGCACGGAACATGGAAAGCATCTTTCAAAATTGGAATGCTGCATCTACCTTCTATACCTTTTAATTTTTACGGTGTCATCGTGTAAACATAATGCGGAAAGTATTTTAAGTGATTCATGGTGTCAACTTGCTGAAGGAGAATTTGTACTTCAATTAATTAATGCCTTGCCAGAGTCAGATTCTGGCACAGTTTGGGACAGAACACATCAAAACTCTCACGAAACTACTTTAGGACAGGCAACCCAGATCCCAACAGTTTAGGTGTGGCAAATCTCGATGAGACTGAGGACCACTCTACCAAGTCCGACCAAACGTAGCAATTCTCAGAAATAAAAAAGAAGGCGCACTTTATTACAAAAACAAATTGTCTACGTGTTTATTTAGGAGAAGCGACAATATAAAATTGGTGTCCGTAACAAGCAGGATTTCTTGGTTATTTTGCTGAAAGCACTAAATAGTTCGTACTTACGTGGAAAAATACAGCAAGCTTTTATATCTAAAACCTTTGTCATTGTAAAAATGGAAAATGATGTGCTATAATCCCCCTTTAAGTTTTTAAGCTGTCTGTGCATTTTCAAGGAAATGATATTTTCCCTGGAGCATAAAATATTCTCATGGATGTAAAAATGTACTATGTATGTGCCTACACCATGGTGGAGTATTGTGCAAATCCCAGTGAAAAAAACACCACTTCTCCTTTTCATTATTTTCCTTGTCAGTTAAAGATCTTTCTTCCGTTTTACAGGTCCGAATGTGCCCAGAAATCTCCAAAAGAAATATAACTTGACATGGTTTCAAAAGATAATCATCATTTCCGCAAAAAGGCCTTATCCAAACAATTTTATTTCGCTACGGAAAAAATGTTAAAATTAGGTAGCTTGGGACATTTGAGTTAAAAATTTCAGGCGCAAATAGAACCAAAATATAGGATATGTGACGGGAAAGATTAAGCAGGTCTAAATTGTAATAATGTCGTCGCGAGAGGCCTTACCCTTGCTTCTCATGAAACTTTAAATAACATAGTGCACAAGAAAAAATACTTTGTGACTTGACAAAACTTTTCCCAAGCAATTTTTTCGTTGTTCTCTGGAACACCGAAAAGCAGTCGGAAAGGGGACAAACGAAAAAGTTTCACTAATGGAAAACCTTGTTTTGTGGTGGAAGAAAGCAAGTAAAAGGACAAAAAGTGAATACCAAAGAACCATCTATAGTATTTATTATGGAGCATCCTCACTATTCATTTATTACCACAGTAGTTTATTAACATAGCAAAACCAAAGTTCTTTACTCGTGAGAAAAAAACACATAGTGACATATGACACGACGACACACTTCAGCTTCAAAATGAATTATTTTGTTTATATATACGAAGAATGTGATTTTTTGTGACCCACCTTTTGGCAGTCCCTTCGGTGGGCGTGTTCAGCTCACTTCGAGGGACCTTGACCACGTAGTAGAGAAGACCACCGTGGGAAACAGGCATACTCGGCATATTTGTTATTACAAAACTTTTCCCGCTAAACTTTTATTATTATTAAGTTATATATGTATAATTCGTGTTCACACTCCACCTGCAAGTGAAAGAAATACTCACAGGTTATGAAAGCACCACCACAGTTTCCTTTCGCTGAGAGAAGCCTAGTACCAAAAATTATGTTTTCATCCTTTCCCGCACACAAGTTACACAAATAATAATATCACACGAGAAGGAAAAACCATACTACGCAAAACTTTATAATTCATATCATTTTCTGACGTTTCTTCGAGAGAACAACATTATTTTCTGACACGTCGTAGAAAACAGGTAGACACTTTTTAATTTGATTGTTGAGCTGCAGTCTGATAAAGCGAATTTCGAGGATGACAGGTGTACTTATCTTGCACAATTTTCGTTGTAAATTACCAATTTTCTAAGTCGTTCGTGGAACACACGAGCACAAATGACTAAGTGAAAACCCAAAGAAAGTCATAAAAAATATTGAGTGTAAACTAAAGCGACAAAGTTTTGGAAACCGAAGCACTCGGAGTAATTGAGTTTCTTTCGTGAGAAATGATGATCCGTGATTTACTCACTCCCCTGCACACAAAATGATAATAACCACGTAAATATATAAAACCCCACACGTCAATGATCTTCCTTTCTCTTCCAAGTTCCAATTGAGTCCAGCCGCGTGCGTTAATGATGAAGATACTGGTGCGCGCACAAAATCTAACTCATTAGCCAAATAGCTCAATAAATGGTCTCCCTCATTTTGGCACCGCCTCAACAAAAAATAAACTTATTCGTAGATCCCATATTCAACTTCCTAATCCTAACGCAACTCTATTTTCTAAGAACCCACACACAACTCATGCTCGTAATAACACAACAACACGAGAAACAGAAGGCGGCCTTTTCTGGGAAGTTGGAAGCATCATATTTTCTCTTTCTAGCAAACTTGTTGTGTTTCCCTTGTCTCAAAAAATGCCGAACAAAATCAGAGAGAAAAGTATGTTGTACGAACGAACTGAACTTGCCAAATCGAGGATCGAATCCAAACTGACTTGGAAATCACAACGTCACATCCCCTTTTCCAACGTGGGCTACTCACGTCTGTATAATATGTGCTCCAAAAAAAGAGTACGCATTGCTTTACTACGAATATGAGCACGGGAATCTCGCTACTTACTCAATATTATTTTTTCCTTGATAAAAATATAATAATACCATAATAATACGGTTGATGGGAGTATGATGATGAGAACAAGAAAATACTACAGCTTTGCTGTCATCATCATCATCTTTGGAATAAACCAGTAACAACCCGACCCTTTTGGATTCTAGCGGAACATCATAAACGACGACAAAAAATGTATGAGCAAGTCGAGCAACAACTACCTAAACAAAGTTCGCAAAAGAAAAAAATAACTATTACACAATTCCGTTCAGAGAAAATGCACCATTACGGTATTCCATAGATAGGAACGAGTTTCCGTACCTACTGCCACACTACACTACTCACTTACTCGAAACTCTATTAGAATACTGGCCATTGGGACGAGGAGAAGTGGTAATTTTAGATTTTTCCTTGAGTTGACTTTCTCCTGGGTTCAATATCAGCATCGTCATCATCGCTCCGACACATTGAAAGTGTGTCTTTTATATCTTTTTCTTGTGTTATCTACACTAGTATCGTGTACTGTGTTTGTTGCTACTACTGTACAATCTATTATGGCGCGACTTTTGGAACATACTAATGAGCTTTTCTTTAGTTCCTTACTTGTTCTTTTTTTTCTTATATTATTCTTTTCTCACGAGTGAGCACACTCACTTTTAGAAATGGAGAATATGAAAGCAGAGCGTGGAAAGAAGTAATCAGTGAGCTTGACTCGGGCTTGCTTTTTCTTTCTGGCGAAGCACAAATTTGTTCATTGTTAGAGAGGGATCATCGTCACTACAAACACACAGATGGGTGATAATAGCCTTCAAGCTGGGCTTCAAAGTCAAGTTGCACACAAAAAAGCAACCCATGTGTGAAAAATATCTATGTATCCATCCACCATGGTCACACAGGACGACGACATATTAAGAACAATAAAGAAGAAGGATTTTTAATAACGTTCTCTTTTCACCGCCACGCCACCATAAAAATAGAGCGTTTTCTTCATTCTATTAGGGAGAATGGTCGCAAGCAGGACATTATTATTATTACCGCTCATATATGATCATAATCATGATAATCAGCAACGGAATAAGGTCACCACCACCACCACACCACCAAAATGAATACTATTATGATGAAGAGCACGGGCACGACAGCACGACGACCATGCGCAGCCTTGAAAAATAGGAGACAAAAATATAGATACTTTTTTTGCAACGAGTGAAATATCCCTTCTATGATGCAGCCATGCCAAGAACGGTCGAGCCTTTTTTCTCCTGTTACAATTTTCAAAGTCATCGTCATCATCGCCGTGATTGCGATAAAAAAAGGAAGATGATATCGTCAGCGAACATGGCACATAATAGCCAACAAATACACGGCTAAGCCGATCTAACCAGTTGCAATTTTCGGTGACTTTATGTGTACACCTCGCACTTGAGTCTATAGAGCTTGTTTACTCTGGTGATGACGATCACTGTAGATTGTGGCAAACTCCTTTCCTTCTCTTTTGTGCGAATAAATTATAGGAGGAAAAAATATCGTTTCTCCCTTCATAATATTACTTTTATTGTTATTA
>JAHZNF010001168.1:0-18722 GCA_027744215.1 Troglopedetes dispersus
GGGAAGAGTGAAGAAACAACTTCTCCATTAAAATACCAGTGTTTCCTTTGACTTCTTATCACCTTCATAAAACATGATGTTCCTCTTGTTTCCTGAGCACAGACATGAATAATACAGGAGTGCACTGGGACATATGCATAAAATGTGTATAACAACCCACACACAATAATATTATTATCGCCGACGTCAATGTAATATATGAGCAGGCCTAGTTGTTACATACAATGTCTATGCGTTTTGCACGGAAGCAAGGTAATAAACCCTTTAATAATAACAATAACCAAAGAGCAATCAACTGCGATGCTTCTTTTGACACAGATGATGATGACTGAATGGTGTGACAACTGTGAACTTGTTTAACGAACGACGACGATTTACAGGATAAAAAATATACATTATTATACTACCTGTCTCTTTCTCAATAACAAGAGCAGAGCAAACGAAAAAAAAAGTTTGTCTAATCAGGAGACGAACTTGTCTCGTATTTATTTAATTTTCGACTTCTTCATGATCTATTTATTTCAAGTTGGATGAAAGGTGCACACATTATTTCGAGGTTTCGCTTTAATTCAGTATTTTTTCTTCTTCTTGTTTATTTATGATACCTCCTTGTCTCTCGTTCGTGGTCGAGGATAATAAATTAATGTTTGAAATGTTGAAAGAGAAAGGAGTTGGATGAGTGAAGGTGCTTGCACTTCTGCCAGTGGTGATGATAACACATCCACTCGTGTCGACATCATCATACAAGCGCCGATGACTTTTCGAGAGGGAGAGAGAGAGAGAGAAAAAAAAATTAAACTGGACTGTGACGATGATGATGATGGTACCGAGATTAGGCTAATCTTATTTTATATACATTTTTTTCTGTAGCCTTGATTAGTTTATACAGAGACATACACCATTTCATTAAACTAACTAGACTTCTTCCTGCTGAAATATTCTAACTCCTTTATTTTATTTTCGAAGGATGAAGACGATCAGGAATGGAACTGTTGTGTTCCCCTTGCATGTTCCTTCTAATTTCTACATTCCTCCTCCTCCTCCTTCCTTCATTCTGAACAAGCGGCAAACCTGAGCTGATAAAATCAAAAATCAATTATGCATTGTTATCTCACCTGTGATGAGGATGATGATGGTCTGCTTTTTTCCTCTGTGCACATGAAATAAGAGGGTCAGAGAAAAATGCTGTCAATGAATTCTCGCCCTATCTTAAATTATGTATACAACAGGCATTCATGTTCTGATAGTTCCATTTTCTCAGAAAATAAGACCCGAAATAATAGTTTAGCTTGTGTGTGAATATTCTTATCTCTTCAAATATTCATTCCAACTTGCCTTGTCACTTCAACACGCATCGATCGTCCCTGTGAAAAAAACCTAGCTTTATTTACCAATAACAACCCTGCCAGTACAAGCTTACATACACATGCGCCGATGATTATATATTTTTTTTCTTGAAGGAAAAGGATAAAGAGATGGATCACCGGTCAGTTTGCTTAAAGCTGTGTGCATTTCCTTTACCCGTCAGGGTACGTCTTGGTGTTGTTTGGGAAGATGATGGTGATGATGACAAAAGAATGTCTTTGTTAATATTCTGCTCCCTTTTACCGTATCTTATTGACTGGCTAAAAGTATAACAACCAAACAAAAACGGAGATTTGTAGGGAAAAAAGGGAAACCAATAATAATAGCATCCATCCATCCCAAATTCAGTCAGGTTTCTTCACGACTCTACACAACTCTGCACAATAAGATAAACCCGATACGATAGAGAATAAAGTTTTCTGATAAGTAAGATATTTTGGAATTTTCTTGAGACACACTTCATTATTCTGAGCATTACCTGTGCATGCAGACTGAGAGTGGGACAGACAAACAATTTTAGTGTGAGTACTCGCACAATGGCACATCTCCGTTTTGGAATACTAAATAAGTTCAATGTCGTGTCGTGAGGAATGGGACTAGACTCAATCCAAGTTGGATTTTTGAATTGTTGTATACCTTCTTTTCTTTTCGTTATTTTCAATAACTAATACCTATCTAGTTGAGTGCGTAAAGTAAATAGTGAGTGGATATATTGTGCACTCGGTCCCCTGTTTGTTATTGCTGGCACATTATATATCGGTGAGCTTCTCTCTTATTTACTGCCACTGCCACCATTTTCGTGAACCAAACTAATTCTTTATTCCTTATCTTCCCCCTCCTCTGTCGACTTCTTCTTTTATCGACATCTCTTTTCTTCCTTGCCTCGTCATATATGTGCATAACGTATTTTTTTCAAAGGTGAAGCTGTAAAGATGCGTTCGTCTTTCGATATTTTTTTGAAGACACAATAGTGTTTCCGAAGAAGAGAGTGATGGGTACACACGTATTTGGTGTTGATAGGTATGTAGCGCATTCCCCAGGTATTACGATGGAATTTCTCGAAGGGAGATAAAAATGAAATCACACATGCTCAAACCCAACTCTGTCTGATATTAGAAAAATTCCATCTTGGCTTGACTGGCAAATATTTCGAGTGAGGAGGATGCCCTTCCATGAAAGATTGTGGAGGAAAAATTTGATCAGGAATAATAGACATATATCTTGAAAGACACAAAGGTTCAAATAAATAACTGTTGATATTGTCAAAAAGGAAATACCAACAGCGTGTATCATCTCATAGGCCAATATATGTATAGACCACCAATCAAAACAGCCAACACTCTGATGTATCCAGGTGTACAAAAATGGCTTTTTAAAAGGAAACTGAGCTTTCTGACCAGTTTATTGTGTAGCTTCAGCGTGGTTGCCAGAGGCCACACAAAAGTTGTCGTAAGAAGCACTTTCGAAAATCAATTCCGAGCAATTTTTGCTTCAATTTTTGCACGATGGGATGATGAGGACCGACATGAATTATACAATCAAGCTGAATAACAAAAAAATGAAATGATATTACATGGTTTTAGCGCAAGCAATGCCCTTCAGGATGAGCATAAACGCTGAGGATGGATGATCCACCGAAATCACACAAGAGAGAGAGAGAGAGAGAAAAAAAATAAATGAGAAATAAGATGAATTGCATTATTCATGGGTTCGCTAGAAAAAAAGGTGGTCGGTCAGGTTACTTGTTATTTATTAAGAGGACTACGCAGACATTAAACGCATTCCTAAAGTCATAAAGCAGTGGTTTGACTGTGTCTCTCCCCTTTAATTTATAACAGCGCCAGTTGAATAAAAAACGAGTGAGGGATGGCCTATAATCTTCATCATCATCTGGAGGATGATACCATAAGGTAGTAATAATCCTGAGGATCATCATGGTAATGATGAAGTTGCCTATTGAAAAATGAAGTTTTTTTTAGTCGGTCGGCAGGAGAAACCTAGTAGTAAGCAATCATCATGGTCGCGGATACAAGAAGAAAGGAACCACGCTACCACCAAAATGAATTTCTTACTCTCTCTCTTCGCATTATATTTTTTTCTCCTGTATGTTGTGTGATTAAAGGTTGAAACCAAATGTGGCCAAGAATAAGCACGACTTTGTGCTCTTTAAAAAAGATAGCTTTGCCCTAATAAAATTTTGTCTCGGGTTACACTCACCATTTTTTCAGTGAGGCAGTAAAAAATAAAAGATCTAATTTTTCACGCAAATGTTCAGAATTGCCATACATGGTCACCACAGTAGAAACATGAGAGATAAAAGGCTAGCAGCCGGTTCAATTTTGTTGTTGGATATCTGGGGGTGAGTCAAAATCTCAAGAAATCTCAAAATGAATGACGTGTTGTTGGATATGCTAAATTTGCATGCAAACGATGACTGACAGATTAGTCAACATAAAAAACCGATTGTAATCGGGTACCGCTTCTCAAACTCCAGAGATAATTGGAACCAAGGTGAACTACAAGTTTGAAGTATGTGAACGGCACTTCAGTTAACATAAAGTTAATGGGCAATACCTCAAGTAATTATTATTACTGATACAGCCAACGTCTGTCTGCAATCGGTATGTCTTTTAATGTAGCAACATTCTTGTCAGATAATTTTTTTTATAAAAAAAGGGTGCACTCACTGAAGTGTTACTAAATGGAGGGGACACACGAGCAAAGGAAGACTCAACATCTTCATTATTTCATCACAATGAAAAAGAATAAGAGTCATCATCCAACATAACATTTCTTTCATTCTTACTTCCAATTACAATCAAGAATGGAATAATTTCTTTTCAGTGGAAAAGAAAAAAAAATGAAATAGAGAATGAGAAACTAATCTCTCCATTTCCCTTTATTTTTTTATTAAAAAAACGAACTCTTCCCCTTTGCTGTCTGGGATAATAATAATAATAAAAGTCGTCATGTAATGAAGAAGAGTTGGGGTACACAGAAGCAGAAATGAGATGATGAAGCCAGATGAATATAATGATGAGTTCCTCCTTTCGATGACTTTTCTGCATCCAAAATGTCAACAATGCAAACAACGAGATCGAAACAGGGAGATTGGATGATACTCCTCTGTATTCCTTCTTTTTTTTCTTGACACAAAATATACGAGGGATGTTGAGACACAAGAAACGTCATTTTTATTCTTGTTTTTTATGAGTGTGCCTTTCTACTTTCAAGTAAAACATGGTTTAATGGTGGATGCATGCATGTGTACATTGGAAAGAAGAACGTAAGGTACATGCTCTCATTTTTTATTACAACAGCCGCTGCTGCCGATGCTGTTACTCCCGGTTTTACTTTACAAATACAACGACCAGGCTAGTTTATCTAGTAGCGTACCATCATTATATCCATCTTTTCAAGTATAGAAAGCAAACTTGAGTGTGGTGGTCTCTGTTTTTACAGAGAAAATGGCAAAAAGGAGGAGACAATAGGAGTTTTTAGTAGTTCTCCGTAGAACTACAGATAACAACCATTACCACCACCACCACCGTCACCGCTGCTGTTTTGTAGGAAAACTATTTATTTTTTTTCGGTAAAGATGAAATCAATACCACCAACAACAAACACGCTCGCACACTCCAGAAAAAAGCAAGGAAAGAGAATCGGGCAAAATGATAGTAATACGCACAATTTGATGACAAGGTCTGCACATGGTTTTTATCTAGTTCGGTTTTATATTATATTTTTTTCTGGTTTTTGTTGTCTCGTCTGGCTACAGAGAAAAAAGTTTTCGGTTTTTAAAAGTATTCTTGGAAAGAGGCGAAGAGAAGAGGACTTAGGTCGAGCTTTTGTAAAAGCTTTTTTTTGCAATGGATGCTTTAATAGTGGCTGTTAAGAAGAGTAGCAATGAAACCACCACACGATGCGCAACAACAACAACAAGAAAAAACAGCAAATCCATAAAAATATAATATCACTATTCTTTTCTTTGTTTGTCTATCGATGCTCGCTGTTGTGGATGGCAGCGGCGGTCTGCAATCTCAAAACTCCACAAGTTCCATTTTTCTTTCATTTTTTTGTGCTCAATTTCTTTTTGCAAAGTTGCAGTGCACACACATTCTCAATGTTATACTCTTTATTTTCGATTTGTATCCGAGGAGTCGGCTCCTTTTTTCCGATGGAGTAATAATAGAAAAAAATACTGTGTGGCCTTTTCCAAAGCTGAAAAAAATGACTTGGGAGAAAAATATATATGAGTATAGGAAAATAATTGGATGATAATAGGAGCTTATAAGTTATATTTGGGACGACGGATGGACGGGCGATTGAACCGCGACGGCGGATGGGACATGCTGCGAGCAGATAAACCTGTTACTAAAACGAATGGAACCATGTTCCGAAATCATTTTTAAAGGAGTTAAAAGTCCTCGTAGTAGAGCACCACAGAAAGCAAAGTAAAAATAGTACGAGTTAAAAAATACATATTTCCTCGATATTTTTTTTCATGGAAGAAGGACGGACAAAAAACACACGAACTCACAACGAGTACCATAAAAATCATGAAGTATGCAATATATGTACTACACATTGTCGGAACCAATATATACCGAAACATATCCATTTCTTGGAGGACACGTATATTTGAAGGAAACAGAAATGATTTTTTTCCTCTTGAGTGAGAAAAAAGGGATCCATAATGCTTTGGTGGTACACGGTAGAGCACGTTGTGGTGGGAGCATTAAGCTTTACTGCCAAGTATCCCCACTCCTTGGTGGAGGAGGAAAGGCGAGAGGAGAACCAAAAAATCTAAAGAAATCCTTTTTTCCCTTCTTATTTTATAGAGGGTAATAACAACTTTATGAAGCTGTCCGTAGACCTCTTCGTTTTCAGTTTTCATGACAATGATGATCAGTATGATATGGACGGTCGCCACACCACCACCACCAATCTTGTATATAGGTAATAATAGTTTTTGTACTACTGCACCACACACACAACTGGTAATGATAAGTAACGCAAAGTAAGAAAAAAAGTTACTTTTTTCCGCTGCTTTTCTATTCCTTTATAAGACTTCAAACACACAGCGAGAGAGATATATTAAATAAAATGTCTACCAAGGCGATATGGGCTGCAAGGGTCATCCAGCCATTCACTTTGCTGGTTTTTTTTTCTTGGAGAAAACCAAAGTTTTCTCACGACAAAAAAAACACCACCAACCTATAATATCTTATGTGAGGGTAGAGTAGTAGAGCACAAAAAATTCTCAACATGCGGTCATTTTTTTTGCTCTCCTCAGAGAGGTCCTACTACACCAGAGCAATTTGACGAAGACGAAACAAGAAAAAAAAAGAATGACCAGAAAAAAGGGAGAATCATTTATGAAGAACAAGGCGAAGGAGCAGTTCAACAAACAACTCAGAAAAGAAGAAGAAGAACATCAACAACTAAACCAATAATGGTGGCAATGATGATGATGAAGATACTTTTCAGAATTGCGTAACGCTGGGTAATAACAATACACAAATCTATATCTTTCTCCTTCGCCGATTCAATTGATAAGATGGGAAGCACGGCGCTCGTATCAAAGAGGATGTGAACGAGCAACTCGTACAAAACAATGCATTTTTCGTGTACGCGCACAAAAAGAGTAACAATAACTGTTGGAAGTAAGAGGTGAATTATTTCCCACGTTTTACTACATCTTGTCCGTGTTTACACGCAAAGAAACTTTTTTTTACTAATGCACACAAAGAAGAAGTCATCGAAGAATAATAAAAAAAAAGAAATCGGGCTGTTTTATTCTCACCACTTGGTTTGGTGATAATGACTGATCATTTTCATTTTTTACTTCGCCATCCTATCACGTTCACGAAAAGGGTAAATAAAGTCGTCGATCTTTTAAGTAGTGTGGTGTTATAAAAGAACGAGTGTAGTCACCGGGAAGATGTAGTTAACGCGAAAAAGGGAAAAGACGACAACGAAGACGACGTGTGACAAGTGCTAAAAGTGCAACAAAGTTTTTGTCTTCTTGTTAAGCCCTGAGTCATTCTGCTCTGGTGTTTGTGTGTATGCATTCATTCATGCATGGATTGCATGGACATTAACAGCTTTTAGGAGTAGCAGTTGTGTGTAGACATTGACATTGTTAAAAGCAACAGCAGAAGCTAACAACTGCTCACTTGCTTAACTACTTTTAGCACCGAACCTTACCAAACAAACAAACAGTGAGAAAAAAAGAAGAAAACGAGAGAAAAAAAGACAATACACAACAAGTCAGTTAACAAGTTGACAAGTGACACCCCACCCAAGTTTTTATTTCTCTCTTCTCAACTAAGTAAAATGCCAACATGATGATCAACTCCGCTACACAAAAGACACAGGCTGCGCTTCTTCTTTTTCCATGATGCTGGAATGAAGAAGAAAAAAAAACTTTTGAATTTCGACTGGGTCTGCATTCGACTGGGTGCGAGTTGGGAGGCAGAACAAAAAATGTGGGAATAAAAAGGAAGGAAGGATAAGTGGAGCTATGACTCTTCTTCAGCCTATTTTTTTACTTGTGCCGCTCTTGTTCTATCTTGATATTGGTATCTTCATTCTCAAGTCAGTTAACAAGTTGACAAGTGACACCCCACCCAAGTTTTTATTTCTCTCTTCTCAACTAAGTAAAATGCCAACATGATGATCAACTCCACTACACAAAAGACACAGGCTGCGCTTCTTCTTTTTCCATGATGCTGGAACGAAGAAGAAAAAAAAAACTTTTGAATTTCGACTGGGTCTGCATTCACTCGTGGTGCGAGTTGGGAGGCAGAACAAAAAATGTGGGAATAAAAAGGAAGGAAGGATAAGTGGAGCTATGACTCTTCTTCAGCCTATTTTTTTTACTTGTGCCGCTCTTGTTCTATCTTGATATTGGTATCTTCATTCTCATTCTTTTGTAATATTGTCTTCTGAAAACACACGGGTGGTGGTGGCACTCTGCTCGGAAGGAAAAAAAAATAATACAGTGGCGGATAAACTTAAGGGTGTAAAATGGAATGATGAAAATGAAGTGTTTTTTTTTCGAAGTTTCATGGTGAGAGAAGAAGTGTGAGATAGAGAGCAAGGTCTTCTCCATCTTGAAGACGATAGAATGGACTGCACGCCAAGTAAGTAATTCTTTAGTATAGTATCAACCAGTTTACGCAACTTGGGTGTGAGAAAAAATTGACGCATTTTTAAACACATTTTTTTTACATTCCTTTCGGAGAGGGTCGCTCGTCATTCTTTCATGCTGACCAGTTCCAGCAGTGCTCATTACGTGGTCGACGACAAAACTATCAACTTCGTATCAAGTCAAGAGCATCCATCAATGCCACATAAAGGAACAAGACTTTCTAGTACTATTCTTTCTTGTTCAAATTTCAGGTTGAAACTGCTCATTCAAAGCTTAACATGTGAACTTTATTGAATGAAACTGAAAATAGAAGAAGTGTTTGCACACATCGATTTAAATCGCACAACAGCTACAGAAGAGATAACAAGATTCCTCTCGAATTCCGTTTTTCTTTTCGTGTTTGACAAGTAGATGAGATATAAGAAGAATGAGTTGCTTCTGTGTCATGTGTATTTCTCCATATTATATTACGTATATGGGCATCTAATTATTCAGCTAACACTGTCCAACCTACTACTCTCATCAACGAGCCGATAATTTTTTTTGTTTTTCTTTTGATCAGGCATTATGTTCCTTGTTTGTGTGGCGCTGTTCCTCTCATTCAAATCTATTATTCTTCCTTCACCTCTCGCTCACTTTTTTTATTCCTTGTTTTCTAAAGAGGATCGGAATAAGATGAAATGAAGACAAAAAACGAGCGACTGATTACTCTGGCCTTTCTTAAAGGCGGAGAAGAATGAGAAGAAAAAGTTCAAAGAGTATTATCGTCCTGATGAAGAAAAAAGGAGAACAAGAGCAGAAAGAAGAGGACACAGCTAGGTGCATGCCCCTTGCCGGGAACGCTCTCGTCAAACTTTTAACAACACCGTTTGATCCCTAAAAAGAAATTCCTTGGCCTTCATCACAACCTATTCAACAACTCTCGTTGCTGCTCGCGTTTTACTTGGTGTGGCGGTGCTTGCTTTGTTGAAGGAGGTGGAAGCACATTTCTTACATTATTAAGAGTATCGCTCCCTTTGCATGATAATGCTGTGTTGACATTATGAGTTTTTTTAAAGCATGCACGTCGCCAAATAAACACTTCTTAATTTCAAACTCTCTCGTCCTGATGACGACCAAAAAGATGACAAAAGTTGATGATATTATTCCTTACTGGCATGCCACAATGTGTCCGCTCCCAGCTAATGTTATTATTACCATCCTCAAAGTTATCGTGATCACGATGAACTTTTTCCCTGTCAGAGAGGAGCAGACGCTCCTAGTAAAAAATAATGACTGTGTTCTCACAGTATTTACATTTTTTTGCTGTTGGGCTTGAACTAGATGCTGCTGTTTTAATGATTACTATTATTGTTTTGTTACTATTATTTTTTTTTGAAAAAAAGTACTTACTACTGTGACAATACAAGCCGACACCGGCGGTGTTGTTATCGTGGTTTTTGCTGGTGGCGCTGATGAGCTCGTTGTATTTGTTCCAACCTTGTTGTAGGTGACAATAATCTCCATCAAGATCGCCAAGAGAACTCGACAACACCATTTTTCTTTGGCCAACACAAACACACGTACACTAACTCAACTATCACAACAAATAATTACTCTAATAATATTATAAAGTGGTCTTTAAAAACTCAAGAGAATGCCTTCTTCACTCCTTAATTTTTTCTGTTTAACTACCATCCTTAAAGAAACTTGGTAAGTACGCCTCTTTAAATTGTAGGATATTTTTTAAAAAAGAAAGAAAGGCGCACTAAAAGGTTTTAATTTCTTTTTTTGTAATAATAGCTCTCTAAAACGACACCATCAACAATTTATCATCTGAGAAGACAATAACAGTGTTGCGCATCTTTACCTATAAAGTGTGGTTTCGGTGAAACGTTCCTCCATTGTTTTTGTCCAACAACATGGATGCTTATGAACCATCATCACATCGTCCTCATTTTTTTTTCGGGTAGCTCCCTTTGCAATTATTTTATTCTGCTAAAGTTTCCTCCTTGTTTGTTACTCATGGTATTTCCCCCCGT
This sequence comes from Troglopedetes dispersus, assembly GCA_027744215.1. Lineage (NCBI taxonomy): Eukaryota > Metazoa > Arthropoda > Collembola > Entomobryomorpha > Paronellidae > Troglopedetes > Troglopedetes dispersus. The sequence continues at coordinate 10,543 of JAHZNF010001168.1, forward strand.
TTCACTCTTTCCTTATCATCCGCATTACATTTAAATAGGTTTAACTTTCAGCGAGATTATTTTTCGCCAGGAAGTAGTAATATGAAACGTTAATAAGGGAAAAAACGGATACGTAAATTGTATGAAACGTAAAGCAAGTGAAGTTAGATGATGTTTCTTTTTTTGTTTCGTTCTCCTATTTTCACGCTTCACAACAACAGAGGGTTTTCTGACTAGGGAAAATAAAATATGTAGATTTTAGTTTTCAAGGAGCCGGCGGAGAGTGGAAGATGAGAGAAGCAACAATTTGGATGACGATGATGCTGATGAAGCAGACGAGAAGGATGATAATGATGATGTTGATGATACGGATACTTGACGGTAATTTCACCCTCCTTTTTAGCCTCTTTAATCTTTTTTGAAGAGGAGAAGAAGCCAAGGGAAAAAAACTTTTAAATCCTATATAGCCTCCATAATATTCCGCAATGAAGTACAAAACAAATACTCACGGAGACATATATATTCGAGTCAACAAAGTAAACTTGGTGACTGCTGCACTCACTTTATCGTTTTGGTAAAAAAGCTTATATATTATTTGTATGATATTAAATTCCCTCGAAGAGTATTCTCCTTCGCAACGAGGAGCATTATCCAAACAATATTTGAATAATATGTAGATGACCTCTTGTGAGTAAAAAAGTAATATAAGCGTTTACAACATTTTCATTTGAGAAGAACGAGTACCAACTAGGAAGTCCACCTAATCGCGTTTCCCGAGTTCATTTTCTTTGTGTGGAGTTTCATCATCGTCGCTAACATCATCAAATGATGATCATATCAAATATCTTTTTTTTTTCTTGTCCATTAAAACATGTTGATACTATGTTACACATAAACACTTCCCTTCTTGTATTACGGCTTCACCTAAAACGTCAACATCTCACGAGGTTTCTTCACTTGTTTAGGATGATTACAACGGCTATTATTTAGTTGATCACAAGAGAGTGGAAAAAGTGTATAAAGATGGGCGGAAAACGGTTTAATAAATGCTCTTCTGGGCAACTTTACTGTTGTTCCTTGAGGCTTACTCGCAGCCAAAGTGTAATTTACTAAAATAGTATATGATATATTCACCATTTACTTCCACATGGAAGATTAATGTTGCACGGATAAAAAAGTTTGGTGAGTGTAATCGAGCAGTATATATTCGTTTCCTGTGCCTACATTTTATTTCACTTCAGTCTAGAAAACACATTACTCACCGTAACCTAAGAGTGTAGTGAGTGGGAATGCTTTAAGTTACGATTGGCGGTCACAGAACTGACTTAATATTTTTCCTTATTCCTTGCAACATTTATGCAGTGAAAGGAAAAAAAATAATGGGATTAATTGTAAGTGAATAAATTTTCTCAGAAAATGTGGCTTCGTGTTGTCTTGCGAATTCTTGCTGTTTATAGCGTTTTATCCCGCTGACACGATAACAGAAGAAACGAGCCCCACACGATATATTTTTTTTGCAACTGTAGCGTTTTTATTAATGTATTCAAATAGATCTTAAATTGTTACCACTGCTACACCACGTTTGACCATGAAATAATAGAAAAAAATGTGCACCACGATTATCACTGCCACAACTCAATAATATCTGTTCTGGCATAAGGTTTTGCTCCGCATAGGTATAATCTATATTTTTCTTTAGACTTTTGTGCACGAACACTTAAATAAGTATTATGTTTAGCGTTTTCGCAGTACGCTATATTCACCTTTCCTCAGGTGGACCTTATCTAGGTGAAAAATTATAATTATAAATTTTTATATGAAGTTTGGTAAATAGAAGTAATCCAGCTTTTTTGCCGTTGTTGTCCTAGAAGCTTATTAGTCCTTCTATACTCAGATGCACACACACCAGCGAAACTTGAAAAGGGAGTAGAACGCGAGAGCACACACTCCTCTCTGCCGCGCTTCTCACACAGTCAGCGAACCAAAACTGAGCCGAACGCGAAGCCGTTGTTGAAGCAATCGTCAAGTCAAGACTGACTGCGATCACAATTTTACGTTCACAAGAAATACTGGCAAAGAAAATATCTTTTTTCTTCAGTGGTGTGCTCGGTGTGCTTGCTGCTCCACTGTATACTTGCACAACACGAATGGTGCTGGTGCAACTTGGTTGCAGCTTGCTTACTTGCTTGCTGGCTTCACAAAAATTTACATTGTGATAGCAAAGCAAGAGAGGACCAGCCACGGAGGTAGTTTGATAATGGTAAAAAAAGCAAGCACATAAGCGAGCAAGGGAATAGACAGGAGGACGACTATATATATATGACGACGATGATGAAGACGACCACGACGATGATGATGAAACGATGGTAATATGCCTGAAGCGAAGTTAAGCTTCTGTCGCTCTCTGTTCACCCTGTTTTCTGCCTTTTTTCCTATCTGACTCGTTTGCTTTTTACATGTAACTTGTTCTTGTCAGCTTTACTCATCGTACGGCTCATACCCACTGATATTACGGATGTATTTTTATATTGATCTAGTTTTATATGATGAATATAGTATGTAACTTATATGTCTGTGCAAGCATTTTTCTGAAGATCTAATGTAAGGAGAAGAAAAAAATCTTGCTCTTATTTTTCAAAGCTTCTATCCTCGGTTTACTTACCCTTTTTTCTCTCCTTTTTTACACTTGCAATTCAACGCAGTTGAAAGAAACCTTTATATTTGAGGATGTTATATCCGTGTTAGTTAAGCAAGCAAAGGGAACCACTTCTTTTGAGGCTCCTTTTCGCAGTGTTAAGCTTAACTTTTCTATATTGAGAGGGTTTTTTTGTGTGTCACCAAGCATCATTGTTTCTACTTTCAAGACTTCCACTTCTTTTTTTTACTTGCAGTGTGCCTTCTTCATCTCTTCTGGGTATGTTTGTGGTATAAAAACTAATTTAGAGATTCCATTCACGGTTCATCAAATCAGAGAGAACCCAACTGTAAAAATGCTCTTTTTTACACCGATTTTCTCCTTCTGATCTTTATATAACAAGAAAGAAAGTGACATAATAATCATAAAGCGCTGCTCTCCCTTCACATTGTACATGATATAGTGGGGAAAGTGTGTGCATTATTTAAAAGCACGAGTGTGTGCAAAAGACTGGGTTCGTTCCAGGTTATTATTATGATTAGTATAAAAGTCACAGTTGCACACCGTCACATCATCATCCAAACCCGCCATCATAATAATATTATTATTACTTGAGGGAAAAATTTACTTTTTCTGCCTTCCACGAAAACACTGGAATGGAAGTGAGAGAAAGGAAGAAAAAATAGTGGGAACGCTGAGGGAAGCAAAACAATGACATTGCACACACCAAACAAGTTTTACAAAAAAAAATAAAGTACATACGGACAGCAGCACGGAGGAGAAATAAACTAATTCCCGTTTTTTTCTATTGTTATTTAAAAATAGGAAAACATTCATACGTGGATATACTCAAGAGGGAGAAAAAATCTTGTTCTTTTCCTACTTTTATAACTTAAGGAAAAAACAATCCTTATGGTTTTCCTTTTCTGTCTCTCGCGTTTTTATTTTTTAAATGAAAAAAGTGGAAACTTTTTAAGCACAAGTTTACACACTGTCAAGAAAGGGGAAAAAATAAATTCAGAAAACTGCTTAAAATGTACTACCTCACATCCAAAGGTTTGTGAAAAAAAGTTGTTTTTTTTTCTTACTCAGAAAAAATAGTACTTGGGATAGTGGACGGAGACAGGGAGAAGTTTTTCCTTAAAAACTCTTCTCGTATGCCAGATAATGCAATATGGGCAGAAAAAAATGCTCCTTCACTTCATGAGCTACTGTTGACTTGTCCGTCATTTAAACAACTAAACAACGTGCACGCCTTGTCTAGCATTTTAAGTTTCTCCTTCCTTTCTCCTTCTCTCTACTTCTTTGAACATTTCGTAAGATACATACCTATATTATGCACACAATGGTTGTTGAATTCCGAAAGCATGTGTAGTTTGCGGTATCACTGGTGGAGAGAAGTCAATAGTGGAGATGACGATATAACGGAGAGTGGAACCGCTCATCCTTTTTTTATTCTTTCAACTTTTTATTTTGACTTGCTGTACTTTCTGTTTTAAGTTAGTTACTGGAGAAGTTACTTACACACAATGATAATTGCAATTGTACTCAACAATAACAACAACCAAGAAGAAACCACTTTTTTTTTACTTTTTCCCCTTTTTTTCTCTTCTTCCCCTTTTCCCCTGCCGTAACTTCTTACTCTTGTGGGATGGATTTTTTTTCCTCTTCTTTTGGTCGTTTCATGTATTTTTTGCATTAGCTGTTTCCTAGGAACAAGCAACAATGCCGCTTGTTTCATGGAATAAAAGGGGAAAGTACATTATGTGTACTTGCTTTTTGACATTACTCCGGGTTTTCCAGAGGTCGACGACGGTTTTTTTTTTCTCGGAAAAAAAGATGAACTTTGATGTAACCACAATCTCAAAAGATAATGGCGCACACGCACTTGCTTTAGGTACCACTGTGGCCAGGAAGGGCAAACTGTATGGGTACACGTTATATGTATAACGCAGCTGGCTTTCTCCACATTTTATTCCTTCTCAGCAGAAAAAAAGCTGCAATTGTTTCTGCCTCAGTCTGCTTCCATTCACTTTTCATTTTGTCACTGAAAGATATGAACAGATTCTCTGTTGTGTACTTTTTGTGCTCGTTGCTTTATTCTCTCTAGATAGTAGGAAGATAGGTATAATTTTCACAACCACTTGGTAAAAAAAAGTTCAGAGAGATCAGGCTTCCTGCTTGAGAAAAAGAGCAGGCACAGGCACCAATGATAATAATTATCATAATAATAAAGTATTACGTCATCTTGTCTTCTTTGTGTGTGTATTTTCATGTATATTTCCCAGCGAGAATACAATAGAAACACGAGGAAAGTGTGTCTTGAGTGGCGACAGGAAGAAAGTTGTACTCGCCACACGAGTAAAAAGCAGCAGTAACACTAACCAGCCATGCAACTGACGAGTCAAGTTTACGACTGCTGCTTTTACGTGGTTACTTTGCTGACTTGACCTGAGGCTCAACGAACTTGCCGTTGCACAGAACTGTTTAGACATACACGCTCTGTTATTACGATATTCTGTAAGGCATCATGATTTCCCTTTCTTGGCGCAAAAACTTATTCTCTCCGAGAGAGAATGGAGAGGAGCAAGGTCCAGCAAAGGAGAGTGAGACTACTGCTCTCCTTTTTTCTCAAGAGTTGTTCACTGCTTGAGAAAGGCGGAAAAAAACTTTTGCTGTCTTTTTCCTCTTCTACTACTCTCCTTTATGGAGCAGAGTGGTAGTAGTGTGCTTAGCAGCTGCCAAGTATATTATGTGGCTTGGATTTTGGCTTGACAATGGCAATACACATTATTGCCTAGCTTTGCAATGCTCACAGATACACACAACAATGAACCCACTCAGTGTGTTTCAGCCAATGATACCGTACCGTGCTCGAGCCTAAAAAAACCGAGTTGAGAGTGGAAATGACTGTGTGAATATATCTACTTTCTACTACCTACCTTCGCTTACTTTCTCTGCCTTTTGGCTTTCGACAACATTGGACGTTTGTACTCACACTTTTAATGGAAACGAATCCATTGCAACAAAACAAAAAAAAAGGTTTCTCCTTCTCACTATCTTCTGTTATTTAGTTCACCGAAGAAACTTTTTTTCCAGAGAGAAAAGACGCGTAGAAAACTATAAAGAAAATAGAATAGTGGGCTCCTCACTCGTGTCATGCTACACTTTCTGGTTACAACTTATGAGGCAAGGAATCTCAAACTCCAATCAGGCGAAAGCTGCAGTAACTTTTAACATTTATTTTTTTAAATTGGTAGAGAAAGGTAAAAAATATACAATTCGTACCTGCATAGAGGAGTCAGCTCTACAGGCAAAAAAAAACTCTTTACAAAAAGGTTATGGCCCAGATATTGTTTTTTATTTTGTTTGTAGGTTATTTCTCGGTAGCCGTGCAAGAAAAACCCACGTTTTTCGAACCTTCGTCGTTCTTTTTGGAGAGACTCAAAAGTACAATGATCATGGTGACGATTACTGCAGGAAAAAGTGGTTCGCTTTTCTTTAGCTTTGCACGCAGAGAAGTGAAAAATGTAAGGTGGGCAACGCAAACTCAAGTGGTTCATGAGCAAAATGCCCGCGCCGCATATGCATTACTCTTTAATTTATTAACGTGAAAAAATATGTTTAGATGTACGTCATTCGTTTTGGAAAAAAAACGGCAGGTTTCATATTGATACAGGAGTGGGAATGAATATGTGTGCATTGCATACTTGTATGTATGTACACATACGTAGTTTTTTAACATTATGTAAAAATTATGTATGGTATGATGATGATATGATAAGTGCATCTTGTGTGGGCTACTTTTTGTCTCGTCTTCATTTCCACAAAGTAGTTATTTTATGCAGAAAAATATATATTATGCTTGCATACATCATGTGGGCTTCTTCTGCGGAGGCGCAAAGCAAATATAGATTTATGTACACAAAAGCAAATACTTTCAGTCTCTTGATATTATTATTTCTATCACAATATTAGTTTTCGCAAGGAACTCTTTTTCCACCTAAAACAAAGGAATACATCATGTACACAAATTAAGATAAGATGTTGACTTGTTTTCCTTTTCGCAAGAAGATTATTTTAATAAGATTACAAGTACATCTACTTTCTTTTACTATCTTCAAGAGGCATTCTTGAAGATAAAGTGTCTCAGACTTCTTATTTCCACTCGGCCATTCATGATGTAAAGGCTTTTTCGTGAGCTCGCCACATAAATAAATATCCTGATGAGGGTAATGTGATAAAAAAACTGGGTACCTCTGCTTACACTAAACCTACAAGTAAACAAGGGTAAGTTCGCAAAGGAAATACAGCAATAAAAAATCATAATATTTACTCTCACGGATAAGCAAAAAAACTGGAGATATCCTTCTTATCATCGAGCGGAATTGAGAAGAAGTGAATTTAATTAGAACGACAAGAAATACGAATCACAGAATCACCTGTTCGTTTGCAAACGAACAGGAAACATTCCTGTTTTTTTCTTCAAGAATTCCAAGGAATTAAGATTAAAACCCTTGCGAAAGCGATTTGCTTGATTATTTTTCCCGAGCAAAAAATATTCACATATTATATATCTTAATTTGTTGTTGTAGAACTTAATATTTTGTAGAATGTGCAAAACCATTCCATTGTATTCATTGTATGTAGTTTAGCCAGAAAAAAAAAACGAAATACCCTAGAGGTTTGCCAACATTGCTCCGATTGCAAGAGCTCATTGAAGTCATTCAAGGATCAAAACAGAGAAAAAGCATCCAGGAAGCCTGTCAACAGCTATAACCATAGCAAACAAACATGCCACACACTACAACATATCTTCCATTCCATCATCGTTGAGGTCTGGAAAAAGGTAGGCAATTTTTCATGAGAGAAACTACGTATGAATGTTTTAGCAGGCTGAAAAGTTCTCACATTATTATTTTGACAGAAAGATCGAGAAGAGAAAATAGGAACGGGAGAGCCACAGAGAGAATGAAAGAAACCATAAACACATGTTTTTCTTTGAAAGTCATGTTGCATGTTTTTTTTGGCGAAAAGGGAGATAAGATATGACGAAAATAGAGAGAAGCCAAAGGGTGGAAAAAGTTCACGTTTAAATAACAGGTTCCTATTATGTATGGCAAGTTCTACCTACGACCTTTATTCTGCACACATTTTACATTCTGCAAAAAAAGAAAGAAACCTTCCTCCTTCATTTTTTTCCCTTTACAATTGTTTGTGTGGAGAAGAGAAACTGTAGTAAATTCCTCTTTTGTGTTGACGTGAGACGGAGAAAAAAAAGCCTGGAAACTTGTATATTTTTTATTATTCGTTATACATTGTACACATTTTCATTGACTCTAATGCCACGGTTCCTTGGCTCCGTTCTTCTGTTTCCTTTCAAGCCTTTATTTTTGTGTATGGACGTGTCTTCATTCCGAGAGAATGACGTATAGTGAAGGAGCGAGAATTGGTCCATATAAATGTGTATTCTTATATAAAGCAGCAGTTGATCCTTCTTTTTTTCGCACAAGTAGCAGGAAGTCGAAGAAGAAAAAGAAGATACTCTGCCCTTTGATCTTGATCA
>JAHZNF010001169.1:0-11038 GCA_027744215.1 Troglopedetes dispersus
GTTCAGAGGTATTACGAGAGTGAAAAAAAAAACGGAAAGCTTACATGTGAAAAATATGCATACTTGCAAGATGTTCCACAACATTACATGTCCACAAGGTATTCACATCACGTTTATTAATAAGCATGATTAGCTTCAGGTGTCTCCTACAAATGAGTAGGTGTAGTTTTTTTAAGAGCGAGATTTGCAAAAAAAAATACTTTCTTCACAGTTTTGCATGGAGCTAGAAACTAAAAAGGAAATAAGGGGGTCGTGTAACAAACAGCATGTTGGAAGCTAGGTTTCATTTTTTGTGCAAAAATAAAATAAGGACAAAAGGTTCGTTCAGAGTCATTTGGCAATGGAGAGAATATAAAAAACACACGCCATTTCATTCAGCTCTTAATGTGTTTCACTCCCTGGAACTTAACATAATTCTGTGCATTCCTAATTGAAATCCTTGAGTCTTTTATTATCTCAGTTTACTCGTTATGTAGGTACCACATTTAATATAAACTATGAGAAATCCTAAACAAGGTATTTTGCAACACGGCGCGAAAAAATACATAGTCAGTCTCCAATGAAATCTTGCTTTCTCTACTTACAAATACAGTATGCATTACTGCTTTTGCTGAAGTATATGTTACAGAATTTGTATCTTTCATCTTTTCTTGCCAGCTAATGCTCGTCTATTATTGCTTCATCTATACAGATAAAAGTTAAACCATAATATATAAGGTATGATATCAGTTTTTTATATTTAGTCTAATAATGGTGCATTTTAAGCTTTGTGCTAAATTTTAGGGTAGCAGTAAAGAAAAATTACACTCATTTCCTCTATTGTTTCCTCTCACCATTACATTTATGTCTTCGCTTTTATTATTATTTTGTGTTTTGAAATTACAGCACCATTCTCTCATGGTCTTCCATTTAGAAGAGAAGTTTATTTTCTTATAAGAAAATCAGAAAATCTTTCTTCGCGCTACTTTTTGCACTTTATTATTTCGAGTCATCCAAACAATTTGTTTTCCACTACAGGCGGGACAGTTTCCTCCACTGTGAACGTTTCATTTTGCACTTATATGTTTTGACAGTTTAAGGGATTATGAGAAAAGAAATTTTATTGCTCCAGTTTTGCAAATTTTTTATTCATTTTGTTATATAAAAGTATTTGCTGCATAAAGTTCTTTTAAGTTATTTCAAGGACCTACTTTTCCACAAAGCATTTTGGTTCCCTTTTACTTCCAAGAATTGACCTTTTCAAGGAATGCCCGTTGGGAGTCTACTGAATGCATAATTTTCTTTTCATACGTTTCCAGCACCAGGACCAGTTCAACTTATTCCAGAAGAATGTAACAGTGAAAACAACAGTGTAACCGTGGCATGGATGCCCCCTCCCACGTCATTCGTCGAAGGCTACGTCCTAGAAATTGACGATGGAGCTGGTGGAACTTTCCGGGTAAATTTTATATTTTCTATCTTGCTCAGCGTTATTACTGCATAGTTTAGACTTTTCAAATTATCAACAAAGAAACACATTCCACAATCATTGTCGTTACACTTCTCATTGTGTCATATCTGATTTGTGAATCAGCTTTTAAACCTCAAATTAAACAAATAAAATTCGCTTCATCTCCACGATTTACGAAGCATGTGGCGCTTCCGTTGCCATAAAAGATAAGGAAGGCAAGTTATCATTATGAACCAAGTCATGGATGAAATACTACACGAAAGAATTGTGTCCAGCTTGAGCTACACTTTTGTCCATATGTACTCAATTCACTACAGCCGTCCCAGCAAAACAATCGCATCCGGAAAACAAATATTTCATTTATAATTCACAAAAAAGCCACCATGCTACTTTTTTGTCCCTTTTCCGGAGATTCAAGCCTAAAAAGTTTACTCAATAACAACAACAGAGGTGAAGATGAAGTGTACTCTCAGGATCCCATATTCCCTTATAGAAATTGTCGATATGTTTTTTTAGCTCGAAGTAGAACGTCTCTCTCCATTTTGCTCACATAAAAAAGATAGAAAACTTTCATTATTCCACATTAGTATGACTGCTCACAAGTCTTCCCCTAATTGACTTTTACTCAAGAGAACTGGCAGACTTTCTCCGGTGAGAGAAGCTGCTGCCACTGTGGTAGTATACTGTACTTTAGCGCGACACCAGGAAAAAAGACACATTTTTACTACTTTTCGTTAATATAGAAAAGCATATTTTCGGATGGCTCTAATTTGAAAGTAAAAGGAACTTCCACCAGGCTTGAATCATTTAGTCAGTCCAACGAGAATTGGTCACTGAAAGCACACAAGAGTGCGTATCTGGTGTGAAGCGAATCCTATTTTGAGCACGGAACGCACCATTCCTTCTCGTCAATCTTCTCATCCAAGCGTAAGAGTTTTCCCAACTCCGCTTTCCCATTCAGCTCCGTACTCACACACGTCCGTAGCTATTAATCAACGTTTATTTAGGTAATGCAATTATTCTCCGGCTGCACCTAAGTTAGTGCGAGAGACCTTAACAAAGTAAAAAAAAGAGCCTTCCACAATTTTACCATTTACGAGTACTTACGTTCTCTTCTGAGACATTATTTTTTTCGTTTTTGCTTCCTTCCTGTGCTAAGCCGTGATGATGCAACGGAGCAAAAAATAGGTTTACGAGGGAGAGGGGAAGAGAAAAGCTGCTAGAAAAACAAGAAAGTGAAGGATAGCAGTTAGATAAAAAATGAAAGAAGTGGGGTAGGATAAAGCAGTTCATTTGATTTCTTATATAATATTCACTCTGAGTATGAATGAGCATTTTTATAGGATTGTCCCGTTCTTTATCATTGCATGCTTGCTTTGACGTTAAAACTTCCTTCTCACGCATGCATACATGCACTGTTTTCATACTCTGGTATATATTTTCCTTTTTTTATTTTTATGAAAGAGTCAGTTTGGAACGGAAAGGAGGCAGAATGACACCAACTAGGCATAAATAATAATGTAAGCATTTTGGAAGAAAAAAAAGCCAATATCAAGTGAAGTCAATTCTGGTAGAAGTAACAACAACAACAAGTAACCCACACGCCACAGTCATTTTCAATGTTGCATGGTAAATCTCCGTGTGCATGCCTGCTGTGTGTGCACTCTATACTTATTGTGTTTGGGCAGGAACTCAGTAAAAGCGACAATGGGTTTTCCCATTCTCTGGTGTCATTGGCAGTGTCACCCCTTTCTCTCTTCCTCACTTGTTTTCTTTTTTCCCCTCTCTCTCTCTCTTCTTTTGTTATTCCAAGGCATTTGTCCTTGTCCAACCAATGACACATGAATGCGTAACATCAACATTCAATATAAGTAAACTGATCGGACGTGGAATCATATTGTATTATATGATGGCAGTATATAAAATTGGGCATAGATACTTTCAAATTTCATTACGGGAGTCGATCAAGTCGATGCAGATGGGATCTTTGTTTGAATGGGATACTTTATAGAAACATAACGTGGGATGTCGTCATTTTACAATTCATTTATCCACCGCACCGAGCTCAACTAAAGTGAAGTTCAATTTCATTTTCATACTTCCTTTTCCGTCTCTTCATTTCCAACTATCAAAAACAAAATGGCAGGGCAGACCCCTCCAAAACTGGTAAATATAAAGGCATACAAATGTGTATAAATATAAAAAACAACAATGCTGATTTGCGTGCACCAAGTTAAAATTAGATTTGATATAGTCTCTTTCTCTCTCTCCCACCCACGGTACAAATGAGGACACACAATACAATGCTAATGATGTGCGCGATCGTGTGTACTGGGTCTGTTGATGTGATCTAATATCGGAGATTGCGCTATTAACCGAAGAATTCACAATGAGGAAGAGACGCAAAAAAATCTTTTCTCATCTGGTCTAACCTCCCAGATCTAGTCCTTTCTTTGTGCTTAATGAGCTTTATTGCAAATGACAATAAATCCTAGCGTGTTTCACATTCGTCTCATTTTGAAATAATGTAGTTTTCTGCTTCAACGATCAACGTATACACAGTGTCATCTTTCCGGATCCGGATATTCAGTGTTAGGTGAATTTAGTTCGGAGAGGGTCTTTGTGAACTCAGGGTATGGACTAGTATATGTATTATGACGACTTCAGACGTATTAATGATGTAGAATGAAGTTGACTCTTTCAGTTATGATAAGTTTTATTAGGCATGTCTCTTGAACTTCAGTCTATAATAATTAGCCAGTGTAAAGGGTTTGTTAGGAAGTTTCTGAAAATTCTCCCATGTTTGCCTGCCTGTAAAGATCGACAAATATTATCCATTAGTCCATGCCATGTAGTATGTTTAATGGAAAATGGAGTTGATGCAAATGAATTCTTTTTTGTTGCTATTCAAACTTATAATACTGTGTAGGTTGAGGTTACATCACCTTCAGTATTTTAAGCAAGCATCAACAAACTCAATCGGGTAAGCTAATTACATATTGCCCTTTTCCCTTAACTGTACACTTCGCTTTATGTGAACGTTTTACCAAAAAAAAGTGTACTTGACGCATGAAGCATGGCATTGGGATTGAAACAAAGATTAATTTTTTAAATCAATTCAATCTACTACGTATCTAATTACGTAAATACAACGTAGATAGACAGAATAACATGTTTCTTGTTCGATTAAGTTCAAGTTTAAGACTCCTTTTGTTGAACAACTGTTTCTGATAAGTTTGAAAAAAAACTGATTTATTATTTGAAATGAATATCAATAATTTTACTCAAAATTTAAACATTCATGTGAATATGGTAGTAGTGTAATATTTTACTCTATCCGCTTCTGGTTACCCCTGGTTCATGAGTTTTGCTGTGTTTATTAAAAATGAACGATTTTCCCAGGGTACTTCCGTCTTGATAAATGTCTACGATCATTTAGCGTATCAGTTCAAGTCTCACGCTCAAACCACACCTGAACCACATCAAACTGAATGATGATGTGGAACAGCAGCTGAAAGCTCCTCAAACCGCTCCCATTACACACTTTCCCCTTCTGTGTAATTTCTGAGAAATCAATAGTTTATGCCTAACACATAAATTATGTTGCCAGCAAAAAGTAAGGGATTAGTGGGTCCAGCCGCAAAACACATGCCCAGAATGTAATTATGTAAGCTGAAGCGAATTTTGGCTTATTAGTTTTGCCATCAACGATGGGGTTTCCTGCAAAATGCAATTTATATTCGTGTAGCCTGTCACTGTCGGCTGCTGCGAACAAGTCTGGTGATCAATAACAAGATAAAAAAAGGGTTAGAGGGTCAGTCGTGATGTCCATTTTGAGTTGACCATTTTATTCCATCTGTTTAACGACTTTTCCGCTCAACTGCACCGTCGTAAATAGGTGGAGGTAAGCTGGTGAGTGTCAAGCGAATCGAGACTACTGGTGCAATATTACGGGATTCAACTGAAAGTCCTCTGGATAAAAGTTAAGATTCAGTTGCCAATATGCATGGCGCGAATACAAATGTTCGCAAGAAACTTTTCCTGTTTCCTGTCCCCTTTTGTTGCGTGAATGTTGGGCAATTGCGAATATTGTGTGGCAACAACAAAAGGTTAGCAAATAAAACGTAAGCGGAAGCCTATAAATGGTTGCCCATAGCCCATATATCTCGTTAGTGTCACCTTCCGTCGTTGTTCCCTATTTGCTGTACGTGTTGGAACAGGTACAACCTATGGGTTTATTCATACACTCATGTAACAACATAAAGCTTTACAATTCACTACCTTATATCAAGTTCCCATAAAATAAAATCATGTCATGCAAGGTGTGACACGTAGGAGGTCACTTATCTTGTGACAGGTAATGTAAAAACTTACTGGAAAACTAATTTTCACATAAAACACATTCATATGTCAAATATTCGATGACTCAACGAAAAAAGTTTTTTACCGATAGGAGAAACAATGGGATAGGTAACTAGTTGCACTCACGATTTTAGATCCTGACGACGGAGTTTTTTGCACGTGGGGTGGGATATTGGATATTACGCTCCACTAGTACAAGGTAACCCCAAAAGATGCGTTCAATTATTGAGATGAAACTCCCTGGTATTAGGGTAGGTGCACGTGCGTGGAGTAGAAGCTAGGCAGAGAACACTTTCGATATGAAGCGGAAGTTTGGTTGAGTTGAACTCTTCTCTGCTTCGTAAAAACTAAATAAAGAAAAACATACGTTCGAACTTCGACTTGATATGTTGTAATATTCGGAGCTGTAATAAAATGCTTTTTCTGGTGAATTCGGCGAGCAGTGTTGTATCTACTTTGGGTGTGTGTGGTTTAGAAGAGTGTTCTCATTCTCTGGAAAATACTAGAACCAGTTCCCGGAACGTATCATTTTTGACAGGGATACATGATCGGCTAGTTCTAGTTCTGTTGTTATGAAGAGGTTATTGTCCTTATATTTCCGCTTATCGGTGTCAAATACAATATATTATATATAGGTAAGTATGGTATTTATATTTCTCATAGTATAGGTGAGAGGCAGCTAGTTTTAGCGTCAATATGTGTAGTCACAAGACTTGTGATTCACAAGATATTCAAGCAGGAATGTAGGTGAAATGTAGTTCACAAATAAGTCTGGTGAGTATGGAGCAATGCAATGATAGTCAGCTACGATCACTCATAAAAACCCAGAGATTTCCGTCTCAGTACAGCACTATTTGAAATGTGACTGACCTATTTAGTTCCGGCAGTGAAAACAACATGTGTGCAACATAAATACACGAGCGCGAATTCTTGTTGTTGTTATTTAACATAAACGACAATTCCGGAATAATTGCAGGGGCGACAGGCGCTATTTTTGGTATCATACCACTTATACGCCACCAGCAGCTGGCGGCGATAACATTTTATGATGGTTCATTGTCCAAATATTAG
Organism: Troglopedetes dispersus; assembly: GCA_027744215.1. Classification (NCBI taxonomy): domain Eukaryota; kingdom Metazoa; phylum Arthropoda; class Collembola; order Entomobryomorpha; family Paronellidae; genus Troglopedetes; species Troglopedetes dispersus. The sequence continues at coordinate 6,884 of JAHZNF010001169.1, forward strand.
CCAACGAAAAAATTTATTGCCCTTGTGTAAAATATCACGTGGGTTGTATGGGGTTCATGCATGTAGGCAGCAAGGCACTAGAGAAAGGTGAGATTTTGCTTTTGCGTAAATGTAGGCAGAAAATGTCGGAAGGTACAGATAGGATAGGTATCCTTTTATTTGCGACAAATTTTTCCTGCAGTTCACATCCAAGTGTTATGATTATTGCATAGAGAAATATTCTTTATATGAACGTATATTTGAATGCACTTGTCTTATGGGGCCACTGGAATCGCCGTTAAGCGGTGGTAATGGTCTTGCTTGTGATGTTCTTCTCAATGGTGTTTAACTTTATGACAGTCATTCAGAATAAATTCGGGGGGAAAGGAGTATTCACGGAATTCAGATTGAATTTGGAACATGCTTCCATGATAATAATACTTTCTTTCCTCGACCACCGCAATTCAACAAATCTTAGGGAATAAAACTTGCAATGCGCAGCATTTCACTTAAGTAACACACATGAAAAAAAATGAAATGCAATGCAAGTAAGTTCGGTGAATAGGTCGCTCGTCGTGAGTTGTGCGGGCCGCTTTCAAATGTGAAGTTATAAGACAAAAAAAGGGAAAAACTTTACCACTTCAACCTTCAAATAAATCTCTTAATGATGACTATCACAGCAATATTTGGTGCTTGACTCGATTCCACCTTATTATACTCAGATATTGAAAACCAAGCAGGCTCGTATGTTTTTCCCTTTTATATCGCCACCATCATCGTTGCATAATGTGAAACTTTTTTGCGTTTGAGTGGTGAGCCCTGCTCAATGCAGTGTGGTAAAGCAATATCTATCCTCGTACTCGTACCCCTTGCCTATACCATTACCGTCACCAATAAGCAATTTTCCAGCCTACACTCCCTCTCTCACGTCCCTCTTGTTCTTAGATCACGACGAAAGATAGGATGTTGGTGGTGGGAGCCAAACTTGGGTTACAAAAAGGATCGAGGTATTTTGAGTTGTACATATTTCGTGAGTGAACAGACAGTATCAGTTATGTATGTGGATTATTGTAAGATGCGATAAGTTTCGAGTGCAGTGGCCAAAAAGTTTTTTATTACTGCGACTCTTTCACCTTCCTTCTTTTTTATTTCCCTTGTTACTATAATACTCCTTTTTTACAGAAGCAACCTATGAGCAATTTATGTATTACGAATTACTCTACCTCATCATCATCTTTCGTAAAAGGTTTATTTCCCTTCAGGAGGGGAAACCTCAACGCATTAGTTTGGGAATGAAAATGGAAAACTAATATTTATTATTGAAAAAGGCTCAACGCGTACGGAGCGATAAGGGTGTCACAAGTAATATTATGATGATTAAGTGTGAATGAGTCACAACAGCCGAAAAGTGAAGACTGTATTATGATAAGAGCAAATGGACCTCAATAATGTTCCGTCAAACTTAATCATCAATATTGGACAGAATCAGGCCTCAGGTTTCATACTTTCAGTGGAATTAAATGCAACCCGCATGAAATGTACCAGATAATAGATTAAAATGTTCTCAGAGAAATGGTTCCCTCAAAGATGATGTTGGGAAAGTCATAACGGTTTGAAGATTACTTCTGGAAGTAGCAAAATTCAATACTTTGTTTCCACCAATCCAAAACTGATGTTTCCGAAAACACCTCCGCGACAGTATTAATGTAGGATAGGTTAGTGGGTCCCACCAGGAGAGGGGAAAAATTTACCTACTTGGAAACTGTTTCTGGCAGATAAAACATTTTTTTCTCTCGGTTGTTCCGACTAATGGTAATAGTAATGCTGAGATTTTTATGGTTTATATGTTTTATGATATAACATGCGAAAATCGTAGTAACATTTCAAGACTGAACAACATTCACACAGATCCTTCCAAAAATAACAATCTGCTTACAACAGCCGAGTCAGCACAGCAAAGCAGCGAGATGTTGTACTAGGTTGTTGTAAGGATGGGGTTTCCCTTCATCTTCAACTCTCCTATTCCTACTCGAGATTAGTTTTATGTGAGTGTTATTACCATACTCGTATTTCTCACTTGTTCCCTTCTCCGGTTTTCTTGCTCTTCCGCTGCTGCCGAGGTTGCACTTTTACTATGTAACAATATACGAACTAAATTGAAGTAAAAGTCTAGTGGGAAATATGCACCAAGTTTAGGTTGCACAGAGAAGTGCTCCTTATATATATTTTTTAAGAAAAAAGATGGAGGGAAAATGAGTGATATAAAAAGTCGCCATTGCAATAACTACTGTAATGTAACGCTGCATATTAGGCAAGTCTTAATGTTTGGTTCGGCTGTTCCCGAAAAAAAAGAAAGATTATATTATGAAACCAGCGATTTTTGTAGGGAAACGGGAACAATAAAAATGGAGGGTGAAGATTGCCTAGACCAATGCAATGGACAAAGATCTGCCTGGCATTTCCCGTATGCTGACTGTGTTGCAAAGTTGTAACAAACTCCTGCACTAATGGGTAATGGAAAAAATGTGATGTTTATAGTTTCAACTGGAGGAGCACTATAAAAGCTGAGTAGTTAGTTCCTCATCGGCTTGGTATCCCTGAAATAACATGTACTTGCTACACAGCAGTGCAACAATATGCAACTCACGCTACTACATTAACTACTGTTGTGTGCCGGGAACGCCATTTACTACGCCTCGTGTTACTGACGGAAGCACTTCTCTTACTTTTCTGCCGTGATGTCATGTTGATGATGATGAGAAAGTGTTATTACGACTCCGTCGAAGCAAGCACAGTTAACTAGCAAAAAAAGGAAGGATGAGTAACTGTGCACACTGTACACTATATCAATTGTGCACGAATGAGTTGCTTAAGTTATTGTATTACTCTCCACTTTTTTGTGGATTTCCCTGGTTTTTTACTGCTGAAAGAATATTTCTGATGGATCGTAAAAACACCCTTGCTCGAATTTTACGCTTTCACTCTTTCCGAAGAACATTTTTTGTATGTTATGAAGTGATGCAATGGATTATGGGTTTGCGCTTCATATATATGCTTACTCGAGTTTTGTCACACGTGTGCCAGTCAGTGCGACGACGTTCGGTTGCTGATAGCTGCTTCTGGGATAATGCTATGTGATTATTATATCATAGCTTTTTTTGGTTATGACTCCTTCAACATTTCCCCGAGAAGAGAAGCATGATTAGAAACGGAAGGAATGATAATAATAATGAACGAGGAGGAAATTGGAGATAATTATACACACTTCTACTTTCCGTTTCCTACGAATCAACAGTCATCCCCGAGAAGAGAAGCATGATTAGAAACGGAAGGAATGATAATAATAATGAACGAGGAGGAAATTGGAGATAATTATACACACTTCTACTTTCCGTTTCCTACGAATCAACCGTCCTTGCTTTTCCCGTTTTTCGGAGTCAAAAGATGTCGATGCAAACGTAAAAAATACTCATCCAGAAAAGTGGTGCAAAGACATAATTAAAATGTGAATTCGCCAGGCTTTCTTTTATCAAAAGCCTTGCTTCGCAATTATTTGTCCTACTTTTCCAATTTGTAATTCATCCCTGCGCACGATCTTTTGTTCTGCGAACAACAAAAAAGTAAAGGGAACAGGAGAGCTGTGGAGGAGTACGCTTTGAAAAATTAATTATTGTTTCAAATAAAAAGTAGATTGTAATAAAGTGACAATTTGGGTTCATACCAGAAAATCATCCTTGTTTTTTCTTCCTGTTTTCCTCCTTACAATTAACATTAATTAAAAATCCGAATATTTTTTTCTTGCAGGTTATAATGTGAATTTGGTTTTTGTTTATTCTAGTCGCGTGGTTCACTTTCGATCCCACATTCGCAGCGCACGGAGTTCGCCTCTCCAATGAAAACTGTACCGTCACGTCGGATTCTTATGAACCCCGCGTAGTTCTCGGGAGCGTTGGCTTTGCCCGCGGAGTACATTATTGGGAGTACACGGTGGACAAGTATGATGCTAGTGCAGATCCTTCGTTCGGGGTGGCGAGACTGGATGTTACCAAAGAGGAGATGTTGGGTAAGTTGAAGCTGGCATGTGTTGTTTCCTCTATCTTCTAAATAATGACTCATTTTCTACAAAGCTCACTTACTTAGCCCCAGTCAGGTTTTAGGTAGCATGGTGGCAGATCT
>JAHZNF010001170.1:0-10254 GCA_027744215.1 Troglopedetes dispersus
TTGGAATATTACGTTTGTAAAAGTAAACTCACTCTTTTCTCTCAGACTGTCTTTCAACTTTCAAGTCTTTTTAACCTAGTTTCAAGTTTCGTGTGTCATTATAAGGTAAGCATTAGGATGTAAGGTCCAACACTAACGCGCATATTGGAGAGAGGAAAAGTCAATTCACTCTCAAACCGTCCTGATCCAAGTCAGTAAATTATTGCTTGTTGAAGAAATGAAGGGACCATAGGTATTCGAGATTACTTATTTATATCTATAACACACTACATGGACATCTTTGTCCAGGCAAAGGCTTTTGAACGCCTGAACTTACGAAGTCGATCTGGGTGTCATTCGAGCCGAAATACTTTGCAGTGTGGAATAAAGTCTTGGATTTTTTATAAAGGTGTCAAAACAAAAAATTATTTGCAAAAAGTACATTTGTACCACGAAAATCTGTTAACTGGGCTTCAAAGGTCACATTCTATTTCTTGCGGAAATTGTTTCTTATACATATTTAACATTTTCAGCTTAAAGATCATAATATGAAGGACAAGTACATAAAATTTTATATTATATATTATATTAAATTATATATTATATTTTATAACAATAAAAAATTTAATGGGTGCAACATTGTTAGAGACGGACATAATCTGTAGGTCTACATTTCCTTTCAAGACACATAGTGTACATGTGTGACTTGCTAAATCCGTATGCATGATCACATTCTCAATGAAGCCATCAACTCGACATAACGGTCGTTTGTTTTGTATCATTAGTATTTGAGTGTCAGCCTCAAAAGAATTTAAATTAAAATAGGTAAATTAGACCCAGGATATATGTTGCATGACTTCATTCAAAAACAGAGTGAATACGGTCATTTTGAAAATGAGTGTGTGTAGCGTACCATACTGACAATTTGCAAAGAAAACTTTACCATCAAAAAGTATGTTTTTGTCTTTTTTCATTTTGTTGACCTACTGAATGACTGCTGTTCTGGTAAATGTATAAAGCTAGACGTATAGGAAGAATACATACTACCGCTGAACTTTATTTTGTTGACTCCAACTGTCACGGTTTTGTTGGACATATTCGTTCTAGTGAAAACTTGCTTTCATTACATCTGGTGTGATATTTAACGTTTAACTTTTAGGAAACAAGATGAAGCACAGGACAACGAGAGCGTGGTATGGAACATGGGGTGGTGTGGTGTTGGTAGCGGTTGGTGGTACACAAGTACCGTAGTTTATTGTAGTAATAATGCGAAAAAGTGAAAGTTAAAAAAGCAGGAATACGTAAACAGTTCACTTACTTTGTTTGCTCATGAGTATTTACGAACAGCTTTTTCATGAATTTGCTGCAGAGAAAAAGAAAAAAAGTCAAAGAGAAAGTTTTTTATGGTTGCACAGAACTAGCAGTGCATAATAAATCTGCATTACTCATAAGACAAAAATACAAGCAGACAAAACAATGTATAATTTCTTCTCTCTAAACGAGAGACACGAAACGAGAATTTTCTTCTGAATGGCCTGAAGAAACCTAATAATATCTAGATTCGTAACTTTCCAACAAAAAACTGACAAACATGTTTGTACTTATATAAAATATTTTTTCAATAGAAACTTATGCTTAAAAAATGAAGTCGAGGCACGTATTGTTTACTAGTAATAATGTGAAGCTCTGGAATTCTTAATGTAAACAAAAAAAACTGAGAATAAGTAGAGGAAGAATTTCGGGCAATTTCATCAGTCCAACTGTTTCATTCAGCAGACGCTGAAGAAATTCCTTTCCCTTTGTTCCTTTCACCATGATCGTGATGATTGTCCTACATATATTTTCTTCGGATTAAGTAAATAGAAAATCATACCATTGTATAAAGTAATGCTGAAAGAACCGCTCGGCGTGGGTTTCCTTTTTCTCTCTGCTGCAATCAAAAGTGGCAGTCTGCTTTATCTCTCAACTGTATCGTGGCTGGTATATGTATGTTGTGCCTTGCCGTAAGCTGAAAGTTATACTGTGAGTCAAATCAAATTAAAGAAAAATAGTCACAGTTCGTCTGCATGCATGCATGTGGCATGATATGCAAAAAAATAATATTTTTTGTTGGCTGGAATATTTTTGTTCGCCTCCTTGCCCTAACTGATTCAGTGTTATACTAAGCATGCGTTTTTATTCCAAGTTGAATTCCTTTTTGGCGAGCCATACATATTTAGCTGTTAAGAAAGTCTCCTCAAATTTACTTCTTTTAGACCAGCTCGACTGTCAAAGAGAGGAAAAATGGAATACGGGATAAGTAGTATGCATGTGGCGTGAGTGGCGTGTGTGCGAAAAAAACTGTAAGGAAGATAATATGTACGTCCCACTGCTTCTAACTAGGCGAAAGGAAAAAAAGTACATAAAAAGAGGCAGACTTTGTGGAATTTACGACTCTTTCGTTCCCTGAACGAGTACACACATAGCTGAGGTGGAGTACCTAACTTGTGTTAAGGAAAGTGAGCAGCTTCATAAATACACATTTTGCATGCATTTAGTTTCATGAAAAAGCTGCTCGCCAAAATGGAAAATAGACTAAAGCTTATTTTTTCTGGTCTCTTGAATCATAATATAATGCTTTTTAAGCTTTAACTAGGCACAAAAATACTTTTTTACGTGGGGAATATTACAACAATGGGAAAAGAGTTTATTTTTTTCGTCCTCCTCTTCGCAAACTGTCTTACACAAACGTTTTATTTTTAGGAGTGGTGCAGGATTTGACGCCGGAATTTAGCATGAGCACTGTTCAGAAGAAAGATGATCTGACTAGTAATACCGAATTTTGAGTTAGCCAGTATATACGTAACTGAAATACATACGTAATTTCCTTTTCCCGAAAAGTCTTCTTCGCTCCTTTTGATGCCATGCAATGATATTTATCCATCATACAAAGAATGCGATTACTATATATAAAGCTCACAGCTGCTTCAACATTATTTTTTACAAGAATATGACATGTGAAATTGAAATGGATGCAGGGGAGCAATGCAGTATGTGATGCATCAGAGAATGGCTACTTTTTATTTCTACACGGTCGGCTTCCTACTTTCGAAATGACAGCGTCAACAGCAAGTAACCCAAGTGCATTTTTCTACGACAAAATGATTATTATGACTGTCCTTTCTCTTTATATCTCGAACTTTCATCCGTGAAGGGGAGAAAAAGTGAGCATATGACCATCAAACGCATCTTAATACTGATGTGCTGTAATGTGATGAAATGTACGTTGTAAAAGATGCGATGCATTACATTATATTGATTTTTTCTCAAACTATTGGTTTTTATTGTATTTTTACAGCATTCCCACTGGACCTTCGCCAGCTCTGTCTAGTCTGGTAAGTCATTCTTCTTTAGATATTTGTTTGAAAAACTATTGTTCCCATCCCATTCTTGGACTAGTCATTCGTGTTGTGAGTGAGTAGAGTTTAGAGAGTAGTTTCAGTCCCTTTTTTTATTTTTATTGGAATGTTAGAATGTCATCTTTTCTCATAGACTTTTTTCTTCGCTACTTTTTACTTCCTTTCTCGAGTTTTACTTCCACTATGATTTTATGACAAATTGGTTACATTTTAGTAGGGGTCATTTGATTCGGTTGACTCGATAGAAAAAAACTAGGAGAGCGTGGAATGAAGACGAGGAAGATTTTTTATGGGAGACACCCCCTTCTTTCTTATTTTTATTGCAGTAGTGGAGTGGTCATTGTTGGAACGGCTCTTTGTTTTGCCATCGGAGTTCCCATTGTGCTCGAGAAACAAAATCAACCTGGGGATGAACCAAAGCAAGAAATGGTCCGCAAATTACTCGCCGAAGTGCCTCTTGTTGACGGGTAAAACAGCAACTTTATGGCTTCATTTACAAAAAGGAAATATTTCCATTTATCGTGTGTGAATCTACATTTTACACCATAGAGTCATACTTGATAGGAGAAAGAATATAACGTAGGGTGATGTATTTCAACATAATTTATTGACCTGACTTTAATTATTTAGCTATAAAATTCAGAAAAGCCTGCTTCTGTAATTTGTGACCTCTTGAGATCAACAAATACGACACCATACGTTTCATCAACAAAGCGTCATTGGGAGATATTTATAGTTTTCCATGGGTCGTAACCTTAATTAATATGGGTAAAATGTAATCGTTAATCAAGAAGGACATCGTAAAGGCTATGTATCACACGAACTCATTGGCGCATAAACATTCATGTCTACCCAACTATTACCATGCTGCTCTAATTTTGTATGCGAGAAAGTTAAACCTCTTCATGACTCATGACCTACGCTGGTTACTTTTAATGAAATCATACGAAAGTAATAAATTTTTTTCGTGGAACACGGTCACATCCTTAACTTTTGGTCATCACATCAGGAGGCAGAAAAGTGTCCATCGGTTCCACCACAAAAAAAAAAGTTTTTTCCCTATTTCCTCCTCCATTCCTTCAGCACGACAAGTTTGAAAATGAAGTTAAATTGAAAGGCAACAGTAAATTAGGTATTCATAAATTCTTTCCGAGCATTCAGCCATGACGTATTTTGTGCCCACAATTTATGGCGACAGGCTTCCCTACATGCCTGGCAAGCCATGCTCCCTCAATCCCTTTCCCCATATCGTTTAGTTAGTTTGAATGAATCAGTTGCGGCGAAGAATTTCAAAAAGTAGCCTTATTATTTCAAAACCAAGTCAAGTGAGTTTTTCACTGTATGAGAAAAAGTGTGTGTTTGAGAAACAGGGAGAGAGAGAGAAGAGGAAGCAGTCAAAGTTAAAATGTGAGTATGTTGATGATGAAGTTGTAAATATAACTACACACTAAAAAGTTGTAACTGCTGTGCGCATACTAGTACACACTCACAAATACTACACATGGCCAATAATACGATATAACAAAGTGAAAACTTGTCAGCAAGTCTGATCACGATCACATGCAATTACGACAACGGAAATTCTCGCAGCACGCACTGAACTAACTGACTGAGCTCGGGCGGAATAGACCAAACTACAAAAATATATAGTTTGGTTGGAGTGGTGCAAAAGTAAAGTAAAAGATTTACTTTCTCTCTAACTCGGCATTTCCACTTTCACGATACAATACAAGATGGTATTTTAGAGTCACGACTGAATGGACAGAGAGTGAGTGAGTGACTGAGAGAGGGAGAGAAAAGGGAAAATGGGCAAGTCACGCTGGTGGCTGTTAAGTGCAAAACTAACCTGTGAATTCCTCCATGTTCCAGCATGCTCCTACTTTTTTATTGTACAAAATGGCGAAAAGAAAGTGGTTTTTTTGGAAATAGGTTGTTATGCAATATCAGTGGACTCCCATGTATCCACCACTTTTGCTCAGATTTTGTGAATTATGGAACCGTTATTGGTAGTATATGTAACAGTGAATTAGACAGATTTAGAATACCGAAACTATTACAAAAAGAGAGAGAGTGACTATAAACTTTGGTTTTGGTCCATTTCTCCCATCTCTTGCTCAGTGGTGGGTGTGTGCGTGGCCTTTTTATACTACTATGATCGAGCACTTTAACTCTTGTGGACTTTGAACTCGCGGTGTATTTTCACAGGACATTATTATTACTTTTCCATTTACAAGTGCAACTGTTACTCCTATTTACCTCCCTTACTCCGCACTTTAGTTTGCGAAAAAGCTAGCAGATGTGTTTATGAAGTTGGTCAGTATATTTATGTGTGATCTGATGAAAACCTCTTTACCGCTCGCAACAATTTCTCCTCACTTCTCTTCTTTATATGGTTCTGGTGGCCCCTCACAGTTTAATAATCTGTGGACATTGTAATTTTATGCCCGGTCTTATTCATACTCACTTCACGAGTCAGTTTTAAATTTCCCTCCGGTGTAGTTACTTTACTTAGGTGTTTGATGCATATCTCTCTCTCTCTCTCTCTCTCTCTCATTCATTCACTTTCTCCGCTCACTCTTTATTTTAGTTAGGTTTATGATATACTTTATAGTTGATAGCGACGACAAGCAATGCCAGGTGGCAATGGAGCGTGACACTATCGCGTCAACGGCGGAAACTTTCCAATTTCGTTCTCTTTCTTCCTCATTTTCCTCCAAGCTTTTCCTTCTTTTACTGTGGCTATGAGCGGAAACCTGCCACTGTTGGTGTGGTCTGTATGTGCTGGTCTCTTTTTTCTTTTTTTTCCTCCACTTTTCTGCCTCCAAGTTTTTTTTGGTGGTGATGATGAGAATATCCATATTGATATTATGTTGGTGTGTAGAGCAACAAACATGGAGCCCGGAGCAGAATCAATTTCACTTTATGAGCTACACTAGAAAGCTCTCACGACTACTTTCCACTTAGCTATTCCTCTTCCTACCTCTGCGCGCTCATCCGTATATCCTCCTACAGAAAATATTTTCACAAGCGACTCATATGCACGCTCGTCGTACCTGCAAAGAGTTAACAAAAAATCTGTGCAGATGTATGAAATTTTTGCCGGGGCGTTTGCAACATCAACAGTATCATTTCACCGCAACCGACGTCCTCATCATCATCAAGAGAAGAGCCCGAAGTAAATGATCTGGAGTCTGAAAGCGTATATCCATCCGTGGACTGCAGAGGAGATGAGTCGAAAACATTTCTTTTGCTGGAAACTGTTCCTAAAATCTATGAATGGATCACAAGAAGAAAAAAATGAAACGACCCAGCAGCAGAGTCATATCTCCTTATAATAATACATACCACGGGAGAAGAAGTAAGGATAAAAGGCGGGAAACGGCACGTATTCATATATTCCGAACGATTCTTCATGTACGGCCCAGTAGGCACTCTTCCTCCTTTTTATGTTACATTGGACACACACGTACGTTACGTACACACTCACACAAGTGTTGATAAGGAAAGTGTTGAAGAGGGGAAACCCCAGCGGAAATTTACTGTAATACTCGGAAATGGGCAATTCATTCCAAGAAATCTCGATGACACTGGTGCAGACGATGACGACAAGGCTGCCGACTATCAAATGGGGAAGAGGGTTCACCAAGAAACAGATCACTCCACTCACGGAGGACCGTATCAAGATCATCATCATCGCATATAACGATCATATCCCACAAAAGTGAAACACATGTATAAAAACAATGCCGCGTATACCATATACCAGTGTGTGCAATAATAAGGCACTCACTCAGAGGAAGAAAACACGGAACATGGAAAGGGAAAACGTATAGGGACACCATGATGAGAAAAATGGAAACATGCTGTTCCCTATTATACTAATATGCTCTATTTTATTCCACATTTTTTTGCGAGAGAACAAGGAAGCTAATACAGAAAGCACTGGTCGCCCGTGTTCATGTTCTTGATGCATTTTGTTCTTGTTATAAGAGAGCAAAATTCTTTGTGGAATATATGCACGAGGCATTGCGGGGAAGAGGAAAGTGCGTGTAATATTAGAAGGAAGAAGTGTCGTGTGTATATAGAAACATATAGCCTGAGAGGAAAAATGAGAAAAAAGAGGAAGAAATTACTCGGCACGCTGTTCATTTTCCTTTATTGCTCTTTACCACTACTTCCTATATTGCAGCCTTTTTCCTTTCTCTTTTCCCTTCTTCTTTTTCCAGTTGACTGCAGCTTAAATATGTATAAGTAAAGGTATGGTATCGTGCTGTTGATGTAAAAAAATTGCGTATAAAACTGTTTCTAATCATAAAAAACGCGCAAGAAATTTAGTCTTGTATGCATTTCGGTAAAAAGAACGTGTTTTTGTACACCATTTTATTGTGAAATAAGAAGGATGTGCAAAAAAGAAAAAAAATGTATAACAGTTACACGTTTTTCTCTTTCCTTTTTCTTTATCAAAGCCATAACGATTTCCCTTGGAATCTGAGAAAGTTCTTGCAGAATCAGCTCCGAGATCTCCATTTCGACACCGACCTGAGAAAGGTAAAAAAGACAAGTTTGGTTTCTTCTGTCCTTCATTCAACTTACTTTCGGTCAGCTTCATTGCTGTGGTGCATACGTACAAAAAATAGGAGCTACTTTTTGTATATGTGCATAATTCGCCGAGTTTTTGTATACCCATACCTGTCCGCCGGGCAAAAGCTGGGAAAGTATGTGATGCTATAAAGTTTACTTACTGCACATACATTTTTGTTCTCAGCCTTTCTGGTTTTTTTCGAATTTCCTTTATAAATTTCTTTGCGTTTTATCCTTCAGTTTTTTACCCATCCTCATTCCCTTCTCCTAGTTGCTTCTCTGGTTTGAATGAAAAGGGGAACGCAAACGATCTCCACTTTTTTCTTTATATAGTTTGCTTCAAAGGCAGCTTAATTTGGGGAAGTGATTTGGAATTCTTGACGTCACTTTTACAATATATTTTGTCAGAAGAAAAAAGGCAACGGACTTTTTATGAAAGGATAGTACAATTTAGTGTTGAGCAAACTAAACCCCCTTTTTATTATTTGCTTTGCGCTTATCCGCTTTATAAAGGAATGCTACGAGTATACAGAGATACTGCAAGTATGTCTGATAAGTTTATCCAAAGAGAAAAAAATGTGGATCAAGAAAAGAAGAGAAATGTGTATTATGTGTTTTTTGCACACAGGCGGATCCTTTCGCTGGTAGCGTTTGGTCTCATACAGACCTTGTTCGTCTGAGGATTGGAGGCGTTGGCGCTCAGGTAAAGATTTAATGACATTCTTTTGTTGATATTATGTGTCTCGCTCCCTTTCGATCATACCTCGTGTTTTTCGCCTTGTGTATTTTCCTTTTTTTTTCTCACACTTTCATCGTTTGTCCTCATTCTTTTTTCTTGACAAAAAATTCCTGCAACCAATTTAAGTCTTTCAGACGATCTCGCGAGAATTTTTTTAGGCAGTTTTTATGATTGAACAAGCAGACGAAATTTTCACTGACATCACCCAATCCTTCCATCATCACCACTTTTGTCTGTTTTGCCTCCTTCGTGTTTAAGATTCGATACAATGTACAACTGGAATGTTTGAATTCGAAGTACATTCATTTTCCCAGTCTCCCCTGAAAAGGTGTGATGTCGATGAAAATGGTGATAATAAAGATTTTTCCCTTTCTCCTTCACATTCTTTGTTTGAAATTTCTCCAGCTGTGGTCTGCCTACGTGCCTTGTTCGGCACAACATTTGGATGCAGTTCAAATCGGAGTGGAACAGATCGATGTGATTCGTCGACTCGTGGAGAAATATCCCTCTTACCTGACCCTGGTTACGACGGCAAGAGGTTAGTAGTCTCTGTTTTTTTCTCTTTAGTTTTCTCAACTTTCTCGTGCCTTCCTTAGGTTTCTGGTTACTTCCTTCAAACGGGAAAATATAACAGAGGTAAAGTGGATGGTTGGTAGTAAAAACTATAAATTATACAATATGCATAGGCACTTCATGACTTCTTATGGTTGGATTCATTCTGGGCTCACGTACACATGAACGAATACATTATTTGTGATTTTTTGCCTCGTCTGGTTTGCTACGGTTGGCCAGCGTATAACACACGACTTGGAACTTTCATGATAATAAAATTTTTGGAATATTTGCTAAGGCAATGGCTCTCTTTAATATTTTTTTTTCTTGGTGTGTATTTTCTGAATTTTTTATATCTTCCTGTGCAAAATAAAGTTATATCCAATTTTCCCAATAACTGGAAGACAGACATCACATTGACCTAATCACTTGGTGGTTTCCCATAAAACTGAAGAAAAATGTTTTTATTTACCACAAATTCTCGGAAAATCTGTAGGTAGTAGGGATGTATATGCGTACCACGTAGACACAGAATTTGCACACGTTCACTTCCTTCTTTCTCCTTCTCACAAAGCAATAATGCATTTCTTAACCGCGCGTAATATACACACTTGATGTCTGAGTTGTGTCGTCATCGTTGAATTATGTTTTGAAAAATAAATCGTTATTTTTTCCGTTATTTTTGGTTGGTTTAGTCAGAGAAAAATAAGATGCTTTTTCCCGTGGTACTTCCTTTGTTGCTTTTTTCCACTTCTTCATTTTTTAGAAGTAAGAAAAATTGCTGTCTGTGTTTAATATTTTTTTTACCTATTTTGAAAATATCTCTTTCTTTTACTTTCGGCATACATACATATCTACATAGGCCCATCAGGAACTGAAGTTGCGGGTTAGTAGGTAAAGTGGCAATAAAAAATATTGGGATCGTTTTGAACTGAATAGCAGCGAAAGAGAATCTATCCGTGTGTATATTATTATTATTACTATTATTATAGTTGTGTGGCTGAG
>JAHZNF010001171.1:0-13714 GCA_027744215.1 Troglopedetes dispersus
ACTCCTTCCATCTGAGTTCGCATGGTGTAGCGGTTATCACATCTGCCTAACACGCAGATGGTCCCAGGTTCGATCCCTGGTGCGAACAATTATTTTTGGAAACTTTTGGCTGAATTTTCCAAGAATTTGTGTGCGTATTTATTAGACGACGTGACAAGTGCAACTCTTCAGCTTTACGCATATTTTTTGTATGAATTTCATGAGCATGAAGAAATCCTACTACTTCCTATTTACTGCAGGGATCCTATGATTTGATAGCTGATAGACTTTAATGCCTCGCTGGGTTAATCATTGAACATTAATCCAAACACGTCCTCATGTCTCATTATTATTATTTACTTGTCTATTTTGCAGAAACGACGTTCAGCATGCCATCAAACAATATTCGAAGAGCCAACCTTTTTGTACACCATTTCATCCAACAATTTTTGCGGATGCTCAGGTATATTCAAATATGATGATAAAACACAAAATTGAAAAATGACTGAGATGGAAATGACTTAAATTCTCACATAAGGCTGTTTATGTTAGAATTAATGGACTGAAAATAATGGTAAACAAAGTCTGACACGCGTGGTGAATGCGTTAGTTTTTGCGACCACTTCCACACACATTTTAACGCTAAAAACTCATCTCATTTGTTTACTTGTTGTTTCAGGTCCCAATGGAAGCAGCATATCTCCACGATGCTGTGATGATTTACGCCCACGCTTTGCATAAGGTTCTTGAAGAAGGATTAGATCCTAGAAATGGAACTGCAATTTTGGAGCGAATCCGAAATACGTCATATCATTCCCTGCAAGGCTTTGAGGTAAGTTCTAACCAGTGTGGGAAAGGTAAACAACACAGAAAGGTCATTGGCAGGCATGAATTTACTTTTAAAGTAGAAGATAAGGTTACATAGTAAAATTCGCTGCCCGGTTCAATTAAATAATGTAGTATATTCATGATCCGCGAAGTGATGAAACCACTGGCATCAATTAGTGCAGGATAAAAATGTACGATAAACACTTTTACAGCCACTTGCCACTTACAACCGTGAAAGCTTTCGGTACCTCATTTATTACGCAACCAATCTTGTGTGAATGAAAACGTTTGGGAATATGTAGTTCTCAAATTCTCATTTTGGCAAAGCATTCTACAATCCACGCTGTTCCATAAGCCTTCATGTGCTTTTTCCAATTATTTATTATTGTGTGCAAATTCTATTTCTCACTGGTCCCATTTATATTTTCAGGATCTTTTGTATATTTTTGTACCTTTTCCCCATGATAATCTTCCATTGCTAAACGACGTTTTTTAAAACATCCCTACACAAAACGGGATAAGAGCATGAACTTGAACCCTTTGCACACAAACTTAATTTGCTTCGTTCTATCCTTCAGATAGAAGGCTTTCTGGTTCTCCATCATCCCGGTTTGCTGAGCTCGTATAAAATTTTAATGAAATGCAACGACCTACAACGCCCTTGACATTAACCTTCACTGTAGCTCCAACTGACCGAATTACCTGAGTTTGTAAGAGGAAAACGAAAAACAAGAGTAAACTAGAGTGAAAGTTGTAATAAAAGGGAAGTTGCTGGAACATTCAAATGAAATTGGAAAGAAGACTTGCTGTTTACTAAATGAAGTTTTTGTTTGAGGAACATAAAAAACTTTTCACTAACATGTCGCATCAACTAGGGCCAAAAATGTTTGTCTTTGAGACGAATGGATATCTTTGGAGGATGAGAAGAGTGAAAGTAATGAACTTCACGGGACAAGTACCAGGACAATGAAAAAGAACTAGTTGACTGATTGAAGACTACAAGGCACTTGTTAGTACTTACATGATAGTGAACATCTCTTCGTCGTTTATATCTGTGTTCACCACTGTTCACATATTTACATAACACCATTTGTTGCAAGCTCGTAGACTATAAATAAAACATTTAGCTATAAGCATGTGAAGCTTGACAGAAGTAGGAAGCTTTTTGGAATTAGTACCTCTCCCTAATTCTTCTTTGAAATCGAAAGTGAATGTAAAATAATGGTGACATGCATGTCAACGTCAATTTTGTATCGGGTTTGGAAGCTGGACCTTCTCTTCGGTGTTGAATACAACTTTCAATCCGCTGAACCTCACAGAATGGACAATAATTAATTTTCTCAGTGACATTGAAATGACTGGAAAGAGAATATTGCTAATGGATTCCAACCTGCCTGCTGACAGAAGCAAAATCGGTCATCGGTCCAATTGTTTGATCTTGACTTTGCTTACCTAGCAGAACACTTTACCTCAATTATCAAAGCATCTACCTAATGTGCACCTTGCTGACTTCGAAATGATTTTTGAGCATCTCTACACAACCTGTCAAATTAGTATAATACAAGTCACTCACACATGTGAGTCTTAAAAAGGATCTCAGCATCAGATTTTCTTTGAAACGGAAAATGTATTTTTAGATAAATTAGATTATCCATGCCTTAAACTTAATGGTTCATTAAACCCCTTTTTATTCTCAAGGGCATCATTCACGCAACTCACCAGTGTTTTGCAGCTGATTTCCCTTCCCCACATTTACCTTCATGTATTTTAGTCTGGCTCATTACTCCAAAAATCTCAGATTGGATGATGATGATTGAATGGGTGTTGGAATTTCCTTCATTTTTTTGTTTATGCTCTTGCAGGTGTTTATCGACGAGAACGGAGACGCGGAAGGTAACTACACAGTAGCCGCACTGCTCCCCTTCCAAGTCGAGGGCTTCGAAGAAGGAAGTCGTAACGAGAACGTCAGCACATTTTTTGCTCCACAATACTCCGCATCTGGTGAAAACTACTCTCATGAGCCAAACGGGCAAACTTATGACTACTGGGATCCCCGTTTGAACACAACTGTCAGACTGAAAATGCAACCTGTTGGCTACTTCACTCAAGTTCCATCCTCGTCAAGTATTTCAGAATCATCTTCCTCATCATCAACTTCTGGAACATTTTCTGCCTCGTCGACTGGAAGCGTTTCGCCAAGTTCCGCGGCTGGAGTACCAAACACTCACGGCGCGACTGGGAAATCGAGTAATGGCAACGGGAACAACCACAACAATCGCATGGCTGACAAAATGGATGCTTCACCTGCAGATGACATTGTAAGTGGTAATTACAATTACAAATAAGGAATAAACCAAGGCTTACCGTACTTTCTTCTGCACCACTTCCGTACAAAAACGAGTCAGTTGCCCGCCACCACGCACTTGAGTTGTGTAACTGACACGTATTTTTGGCGTGTGTTCTTTTGGTAAATCGATACGTCAAAAAAGTGTGAGTAATAATAATATAATAATGATATTGCCTGGAAATGGATCGTGTTTTTTGGCCGAGGGGATAATTTGATGGATATCGTCATTTAATACAAAATGGCGCAACAACTTGCGCGAGTGGGTTAGTTGTTTAGTACAGAGCGGAGGTTTTTGGATGTATTAATGAGAGCTTTTTTTTCCAGACTCGAGCAAACGGCTTCATTTGGTATGACAGATTGTTTAATATGGACAGAGAAGTCCACACACTTGTGCTCAGTATCAAGTGTTCCATTACAGGTTTTCTAGTGAAATAATGACGTGGTGCAATAAATGACTTCATTATGTCAACAGAATGTAGGGCACACGGTGAAAGTACAATGATAAATGTGTGAGGCCAGGTCTGTGCGATCAGTCATTCTCCTTATTAAACACAATCCCAGGGAAAAAAATTGCGACAAGAAGAGAGAAAGCTGGTCTGCTTTTCCCGTCCTTCTTCTCCGTTGAATTATTAATGCATGGAAAAAAATATTAAGCTTACGCCATGAATCAGAGGAAAACAGTGTAAAATTCAATGGCATGCGAAATTCTCTTGAGTACGGTTCGTTGATAAGAGATAATGACTGGATGTGATGATGATGTTGAGATGACATGGGAAAGCTGTATTTGGTTGTGAACTTGGTGTACTACTTATCATGTCTAATGATGCATGTATTTCGTTGTTTTCATGGCACGCTCTTCCCGTGTTATGCTGAAACTACGCAGACTTTCCGCTACATCAGCGAGTCTCAACCGATCCAGGTATGTAATATAAATAGCATTCTTTTGTAAATATTTATCAATCGTAAGTTTCTTACATATGAAAGTTTAGAATAGATGCAATGATACTTCAATAGTCTTTATTTTTATAACCACTAAAAATCATGACGTTGATTTGCAAGAACATACAAACATTAACGGATGCGACATACAAGATGGTTAACTTTAATCCGAAAAAGAAAATAAAACACATAACTTTTAACATTTCCTCCAGTGGGTGGGAGGTAAGCCGCCGGCAGCGGAACCAAGATGTGGCTTTCACGGGGAGTATTGTGTATACAAACCAGACTGGAGAACTATCACGGTGTGCTCGATTGCCGAACGCTCTTCCCGTGTTATGCTGAAACTACGCAGACTTTCCGCTACATCAGCGAGTCTCAACCGATCCAGGTATGTAATATAGCATTCTTTTGTAAATATTTATCAATCGGAAGTTTCTTACATGTGAAAGTTTAGAATAGATGCAATGATACTTCAAATTGTCTTTATTTTTATAACCATTAAAAATCGTGACGTTGATTTGCAAGAACATACAAACATTAACGGATGCAACATACAAGATGGTTAAACTTAATCCAAAAAAGAAAATAAAACACATAACTTTTAACATTTCCTCCAGTGGGTGGGAGGTAAGCCGCCGGCAGCGGAGCCAAGATGTGGCTTTCACGGGGAGTATTGTGTATACAAACCAGACTGGAGAACTATCACGGTGTGCTCGATTGCCGGAGCTGTTCTTGCCATTGCTCTTTTCATGGCTGCAAGGTATGCGTATTTTTTAGTTTCGATTCCATTGTGAAAGCATTTGTGAAAGTATACTTATCATAAATTTTGATACAAAAGGGATCTTCTATACACATATTATACAGGCATGATCATATTTGTATGATTATTATGGTTATGAGAATGAATGCGTACCTACAATGGTCTTGACTACTCATTTGAAAACTTTTGACAACTTTTGGGGACACATAGTCAGGGTATATTATTATTGCCACGCTCAATTCATTTGTACAATGCAAAGTAGCCTTTGTACTGGCTTATTCAAACTGTGAGTGATGATGGTGACGACGGCAAAAGCTTTAAAAAGATTTTTGAACATGTACATATTTATGTACGGAATATTTTTCACTCCCGTTTCATTCATTCTGTCAATTTTTGGTTCATTGAACATCTAGGTCGTTTATTGCACTTTTACCCTCCTTTCTTTTTTCCTGCAAGAAAAAAAGGTTTTTTTAAAAGCAAGGCTTTATGCAAATATATTCCGGGAAGATGAGTTTTCAAGATTCTGTGTGAGAGATATTTCAAGATGAAAATGAACCAGACTGTATGAACTCCAGTGTGATTTTGAGCAGAATGTAAAGGGAACAGTTTTTCTCTGGAAATGTCTAGCGTAAAATGTCGGGATTGCTAAGCAGTATATAAAGAACTTTTATAGAATCTAATACTCTCCAAATCTTACCGATTGGAAATACAAGTGTTACCTATCCATAAACTTCAATGGAGAATGTGTGCCAGAAAGAATGCATTGACATATTCGATACTTTATCAATGTATAGTGAAATAATTTTTCACAAAGTACTAGTTTTCATGTTGCTATTCAGATTCATAATAACAAACTGCAATTCGTTTACTTTACAACATTCTACTTCGCATTCACAATTTACATTATAAAATTTTCGCTCCAGAGAAGGGTCTCATGTCAAAATTCCCAATAAACCTCCATTTTTAATCTCACGCTATGTTGCCCATTCTCTCTTCTGTGTTATGAATGCCGCGCTAATTTAATAATACCACACCCTTTCAATTTCTAGACATTACAGGTACGAGCAAAAGCTGGCGTGTCTCCTCTGGAAAATTGACATGCAACAAGTCATTTTAATTTCGTCTGGACCACCTGAACCCGTTAACGGGACTAAAAACACGGTAATCTCGTTCGCCTACAGTAGAGTAGTCTGATTTGAGTTTCCACTTTCTTGAACACCTTCATCATATTTTTGTTGGCACAAAAAAGTGTTCCCGTTGACAGCTTCCCTATTTTCCGGGTACTCATATAAGAAATGTATGCTTTCTTATTTGAACTTTTTGCAACATGAAAATAAAGAAATTCTCTTACTTTTTTAAATAAAATATAACTAGATGAGTGCAATTCAGGTCAAAGCAAATGTGAATATTTTATTAACTCGAGACAAATGTTTCTAATTGCTAGCAAAAGGGAAAGTAATATAATTAAAAAGTAAAATATTTTGATTATACGTTGTTCCATCACATTCTGCGAATTCTGTCACGTCTGGAAAATAGGTTGCCATTTGCCGACAACTTTTGGGCACAACTGTTGACACCGAGCCACCTCTAGAGCTGAGCTGTAAAAAGGCGTACACTCGAGTAGGCTTTTATAAGGGAATGGCTGTGGCAGTGAAACCGATTTACAAGAGGAGCATTGATCTTACTCGCAACATCAGGAAAGAACTTATTCAGGTCAGTACGGGTTTACATTTGATGATGCGAAGAGGTAAAAAATGATTACCGTTGGTTCCATGCAACCGTTACTTTATTGCAGGAAGTAAAATTCAACAGGGTTGTATAAAATTCGCGCATGCATAATGTTATTAGATGTGGGTTTGGGGCCACCCAAAAGTCACCAGCAATAACGGTGGTAATGTTAATGTTATTGGTTTTCGGAACTGATGATATGCCTATTGAATTGGAATGGATTTGCAGATCCGAGAGGTCCGTCACGAAAACATAATTCCGTTCATTGGAGCTTCTGTGGATCATGGGAACATTTGCATTCTGACCGCATACTCGGCTCGAGGAAGTTTGGAAGATGTGCTACAAAATGAAGACTTGCATTTGGACAACATGTTTCTGGCCTCGCTTGTCGCAGACTTAATCAAAGTAAGTAGGTCCTTCTCCATTCTCTCGCATAGCTATTTTCGTCTTCCGAGAACTGTGAAAGATGGGAGTATAAAGTAAAGGAAATCAACAGGCGTTGATTTCCATGATCAGGTCCGGTTAACTATATTTGATCGCTTGTTTAAGATTCGATGACCTAGAATTACATCCAGATTTTTACATTGCCCTGAACTATAAATAACACAATTTAAGTTTTGTTTTGCGTCTTTCATCATTTTCTATTTGTGCTCCCAATTATAGGGAATGATCTACTTGCAAGAGAGTGAAATCATTTCACATGGTAATTTGAAGTCATCAAACTGTCTTGTCGACTCACGGTGGGTGCTCCAAATTGCAGACTTTGGTCTTCACGAATTCAAAGGTAATAATTATTACTGTCTAGAAAAGTGAATGACTGAACAAAAATAACCAGCATGTCTGTAGCTTCATTTATCCATCAGGTAATTTCGAGACATAAGCAGTCCTTGCTGTTGTGAAAGAGTAGGTTGAGAATGAGAATGACTGACTTGTGGAGTGAAAGTGGAAATTGCTCTTTGACTCAATGTATCATCATTTTTTGTGCGTAGGTTGTAGATGAAAAGTGCGTGTCACGCGCGTGCACACAGTCAGCTCTTGGAGGAAAACTTTTAGTAGCCATTATTATTAGCTCCTATCTGTCGTAGAACATATGCCACAATATGTAACCTTTTTTTGTGCCAAATTCTGATCTCTATACCTTGTCTTTCAATCTTCTAATTTCATTTCTTATGCTTGCAAGCTGTAAGTGTGATGCGATGTGGAATATAGTGACACATTTTTTGCAACTCTTTCAGATAATTTTATTCATGCTAACAAGACAAGTCTATATACCTACATACGATTTAAAAGTTACTTCCATTTAGGGACAACTGTTATTATGCTGCTCAACTTAATAAGGATTTATGTGTTTTTAATCTCCTTCCAGCTGGTCAAGAAGAACAAGGGAGATTCTGAAAAGGAAATTCGTAAACTGCTATGGAGAGCTCCAGAGCTTTTGAGGGATCCAAATCCGCCACCACGTGGAACACAGAAAGGAGATGTATATTCGTTTGGTATTGTCTTGTATGAAATGATAGGAAGATCAGGACCATGGGGCAAAACGCAACTTAGCATTCCAGGTAATGAAAGAAATTTTATGAATTTTCTTTGACTGTAAGACCCTCCACAAGCACTTAAATGACAAAGTGTTGGTAGTTATCCCTGGTCTTGTCTTCCTTTTTTTAAACAAAAAATAGAAGGGATTATTTGTGCTTTTTCTCGTGAGTACTTTCAACTGAATTCATCTTCGAAATGTGAACTAAACCCATTTTGACCTTGCAAATTGTTTGTACGTGTCATCTACATGATACCAAAATTTACTCGGTGTACAGTGTGCATTTACGCTTTTAGGGGAATCATGGGGGAAAGTGGTAAAGATTAAACATCCAATGAAAGCATGTAAAAGCACGCTCAAAGGGTTTTTCCTTTGTTCCTCTACGGGCTTTTATTTAATTGCTTTTCACTCCTCACACTTGCTTGGGTTTCAAGAGGTAGAACTCCGCTTAACATAGTCATTTTACCAGTACAACAATTTAAATATATGTATGTGATGTTGACTACGTCCTTATTATGCCTGCTTTGCTCTACAGAATTTTAACTGTCAAACGGGGACAATAAACGATAAGAATTTAGAACGCACGTATCTACTTACTTCCTTCGAAGCATAATTTTGTTCATAAGTCAAAGTGCTAATATTACCTTCATCAACTTGCGAGTTGCTCTTGTTTTATTTTAAATATAAGATTGATCATTAAAAAGTTGAGGTAATTGTTTTCCCCAACAATAAAAGGCTAGAGATTGATGTATCGTTACTAAACGAGCAAAACTGGTTTTATTCTTGCCCAAGAATTTGTTCATAGCGAGCGGGTCTCGAAAATTCCAGTATGCTTCGATTACTCACAAAATTAATTGTGGTAGGATGATTCATTAGTTTCTGTGCGTAGAGCCAATTAGGTACACCTGAGGTGAGAAGATAATTTGTTTCGAATCATTTTCCAGAAATAATTGAAAAAGTTACAAATCCCGAGTTGGTTGACCCCTCGGAAAGCACGAATTGCTTCCTCCGGCCCTCCACGTTACACTTGGATTGTGGAGAGACGATCCTTAAATGTCTTGAGGCCTGCTGGGAAGAAGAGGCAGAACTCAGACCGGACTTTAGATTTATCCGTGTCCGTCTGAAGGAAATGCAAGCTGGACTGTGAGTTCACAATTCGATTCAAATCCTTTCAATGTGACTTTTGTAGATACATGTGACGCGTGGTATGCTAATTAAATATCAAAGTTAACTTCATAATATGTAGAATGCGAGGCTTATAAGTTAGCTTTTACGATCTGCTTTAATGAGTACTTTGCTAAAACCACACAGGTCAGTCGCAGAAGCTCTAAAACGTGGTGATCCCGTGGAAGCCGAGAGCTTTGACTCGGTTACCATTTATTTCAGTGATATTGTTGGGTTCACTGCTTTATCCGCTGTTAGCACTCCTCTGCAGGTATGAACCATTCTGTTTATTTACTTTGCAAATTTGCTTATCTTTTGTATTAATCGTGAGTTGTCGGCAAAAAAAACAAACAATGGAAGTGATAAATATTTGCAATTAGTTTTCCGTTGACATATTCATCTACATATATACCCACTGTATGCTGCAGAGCAAAAGCAAATAATAAATAAATAAAGTATTATGCAATTTAGGCAGATTTAGGAGTTCCAGTTGCCATTCTGATTGTGATATTTGTTTCATTTACGTAACTGTGATTGTATGTAACCTGCCCGACTTTCACTAATTTACAGGTTGTTGAACTGTTGAATGACCTGTACACTTGTTTCGACTCGATAATTTCCAATTACGATGTGTACAAGGTTGAAACAATCGGAGATGCGTACATGGTGGTAAGTGTTCCTTTTGTTTTATTTTTTGCATAGTAGCACACGCCAAGTTATGATTTGTCCTTCGGATTGGTTTTGTCCATTTTTCAATACTGTGGAAAATTGTGCATGGAATCGAATGAACCATACAATACAATGCTTGTGGATATCATGCATGTGATATGCCGAGTTAATTGTGTTTAAACCATATCTCATTTTCTTTTATTTTAGGTTAGTGGGCTACCAATTCGAAATGAGTTGTCGGCAAAAAAAAACAAACAATGGAAGTGATAAATATTTGCAATTAGTTTTCCGTTGACATATTCATCTACATATATACCCACTGTATGCTGCAGAGCAAAAGCAAATAATAAATAAATAAAGTACATATTATGCAATTTAGGCAGATTTAGGAGTTCCAGTTGCCATTCTGATTGTGATATTTGTTTCATTTACGTAACTGTGAATGTATGTAACCTGCCCGACTTTCACTAATTTACAGGTTGTTGAACTGTTGAATGATCTGTACACTTGTTTCGACTCGATAATTTCCAATTACGATGTGTACAAGGTTGAAACAATCGGGGACGCGTACATGGTGGTAAGTGTTCCTTTTGTTTTATTTTTTGCATAGTAGCACACGCCAAGTTATGATTTCTCCTTCGGACTGGTTTTGTCCATTTTTCAATACTATGGAAAATTGTGCATGGAATCGAATGAACCGTACAATACAATACATGTGGATATCATGTGATATGCCGAGTTAATTGTGTTTAAACCATATCTCATTTTCTTTTATTTTAGGTTAGTGGGCTACCAATTCGAAATGGGAATCAGCACGCTGGAGAAATCGCCTCCATGGCTCTGCATTTATTAGACAGGATCAAGAGTTTTGAGATCCGACATCGGCCTGGGGAACGGCTTAAATTGAGGATTGGAATTCACACGGGTAATAATTCTGGAAAAAAAGATTATAATGTCTTTTATGGGATGTCACACTGGGGAAGCGTGATATTATTCTGACAGTGTGATAATCTCACTGAGTAATGCAACACGGATAAGAGTGAACTTTACTTCCATTGTAAAAACGCATAAAGGGATTACCACATTATTCAGAATAATTTTGAAGGAGAAAGAAAGCATTCATGTATTCTGTTGCTTTGCCATTGTAGGATGCGTGGTGGCTGGCGTGGTCGGACTAAAAATGCCAAGATACTGTTTGTTCGGAGACACTGTAAAATTCCCCCCAAAATAATTCCAGTTCTATATTACTATTAATGTTAGATATTATCTGCGACATTACCTATTGTTTATGTTAAGGTGAATACGGCGTCCAGAATGGAAAGCTCCGGGGAACCCCTCAAAATCCATATATCAAATGTTACCAAAAGTGTACTTGAGCAAATTGGAGGCTACTATTATGCAGAACGAGGGATTATTCCGATAAAGGTAAATAAAACGAGCCTACATTCTTCTGTTTTCATTCATTGATTCCAGCTTGCTTGCAACTGCGTGTGTCTGCCAAGCAAAACGAAAATACGTGGGTGTCTTATCCTCCGGAGTTTTTCTATCAACAAACACAATATGGCAACAGAAAGTGTTGCGGGTGTTTACTGACATGATTTTCTCACAGGGGAAAGGTGAGATGCGCACATTTTGGTTAACGGGAGAGGATCCCACGCGAACTCGAAAGAATTCCACAGATTCGAATGTCCTCACCAACGAAGATGGGGACGTGATGTACCAAAGTTCTCCTCCGACTGGAGTCATTGGATTTGGTCAAGAGGGAGGCGAACACTATAACTTTGATCTCAATGAAGTTGTCGCTGTAACGAACAATAATTTCCAGACTTTTGCATGCAATCATGGTAGGATTAGCATATAATGAGAGTAGAGCATATTTTTTTTCTAATTCTGGGAGAATACACATACACTTAATACGATTCAACTATTATTTCATGTTATGGTCCAAAAGCAAACGGATGTCACAACAATGCAACTGTGACCTCCTCAACTTTCAATCAGGGTAATCATAATTGTACTAACAATGGCACTGGTGAATCCGAAATCAGTGCTGGGAAGGAGAGCACCGCAATCGGAAAGGAGCTACCTCACCAACCTGTCTCTTCAGATCTCTCTCCATCCAAAGGCACGGGACTCAAATGCGATCTTGTTGGGAACAATCATGCTCTGCCAAACGGAAAAGTTGCTTACAAACCGACCGCGTGGTTATTGGCCGAGTGTCAAAATGGGAAAGTTGTAAGTAGCTTTTTTGTTTCAATATAATGCAGGGAAATGCATCTCCTGTCATCTTACATTTTAGGTTTCCCATTTTTTAGGACTATCATGGCAATCTCATAAAAAACGTTGGAGGCAAGTACGTGAGCTGCTCGAATGTATTCCAAGAGTGTAAAGTGAACCTGATCAAGGAACTAAAAAAGAATGGAACTACGGCTGGCGCGTTTCCTTGCTTAAATGGCAGAATTGGCAATCATTTTCATAATCCGGGTCAACAATACGGAGCCTCGACAAATCGTTTCCGATCGGCACCGATCATCACTTTTATGGAAACCTCAGCTCCAAATCCGAATACCAACCCGTTGTTCTCTTACGAGGAACGGAATTTTGTCTAGATGAGATGGGTTGAAAAAAAATGTGGTTTGTCGGTTACTTCGATCGCAGCAACGAAAAGGTAGAATACGATGTTTGTATAATCAATCAAATCTTTATATTAAATCATAGAATTATTAAAAGCTAAAAAAAATAATGAAAAAGTGGGAATGCATGCAAGCCTGATGAATGTGAGAATGTTTAGTATATTTTAATTTATAAAAGGTTTCTCCTCCATGAATGGTCTCATATTACCCTTCTCCGAAAAAAAAAATGAAAAAAATTACATATAATATGCAGATAAACTTGGAAAAAGTGCAAGCGTGAGTGAATGTAAAAGGAGAATCTCTTTAACTTGTAGTGTTACTTCCGTGTTCTCAGTATTTACTTGACATTGTAATGCCGAAGTCAACATTCATTTCTTTTCATTCTATTCATTTACGTGCATTTTCGAATAATCTACTTATTTATATTCAGTTTAATTTAATTTGTTGCTTTGAAATATGCAAAATAGGATTTCTAAAGAAAATTTTGTGATTAAAAACTTGTGTACCTTGCAGCATGATTGGTGTGGGTGTTGGAGTATGAGTAAAAATGGAACTAGAAAAGCTCTTTAATTTTTTAGTCAATTTATTGCAACAACGTGTAAATTGTCACAATTGTGAATTTTTAAGACTGGAATTTCCGTCAAGAGTTTGCAAGATGTATAATACATGTATTTTATCAATCATTTATTATATTACACTCCAAGTAATCAATATACGTAAATATATCTACACAACATAAATATGTAGGTATATGTGTGAAGGTGCTATAAACTAAAAATTATTCTTAATGTATTAAATTATAATATTGAAAACGTAGATGGTAGACAAGAAAGTAGCTTTAGGTAGTTGTACATGAAATATGAATTATTTTAATGTCACGGCGTGTGTGTCATGTGTCAAGTCGTTAACGGAACGGTAATAAAGAGGAAGTGAACTATTTGTGACATTGATATATTGACTAGCTCTTTCTGGATTTATTGGATTGGGACTTGGTAAACAGGGCGAACTTCACCATCACAAAACTTTATGCGACTCATTCAGGTACAAAATTTCATTCGTTTACTTTATTGGTTGCTCATAAATGATTCAACGTCAACGTCTTTCTCTCCCACTCCCAAGTTGCATCAAACTGC
>JAHZNF010001172.1:4367-27591 GCA_027744215.1 Troglopedetes dispersus
TATAATTTTAGAATAAAAAAGTTATAAAAGACGTAAATAGATACAGCACGAGAAAACCCATACCTATATGAAAACATCAAACTGCAAAAAAATGTTCAAGGCTTTTCCCAGTCTTTGTTAGAATTGATTTTTTGCACGAACTTTTTTTGGGTATCCTCAATTTTTTTATTCACATGAGATCTATGTACAACGACTTTGTGATGAAGCCAAAAAGAATGGAATTCACGAGCTGCAAAAATGGACAATCAAGAAAATTGAAATATGTGTCATAACCGCAGCCAGTCATGCACGTAGCTACTTATCGGTGTTGTAATCAAGAATGAGGGATGTTATGATAACCATAAAAAAGTGGGACTGAGGTGAAAGCACGATAACACTAAAATGTTCACGGAAGCACGTAATGTGTTATCTTAACTTCCTCTTCTGAAAAAATTATCTTGATCTTTTCCATCATCTTCAATCCGAACCACAGATCCCAGTATAAAGTACATGTTCCCTTCAGCCATCACGTGCGCAACACAGAACACAAGCATCACAGAAGGCACTAACTCCATTTGAAAACTGTACTACCCAGAATTTTGTTCCGCAACCATAACTGGAATGTGTTAGTAGAATGGACGAAAGGACCTAACAAAATGTACCTTGTTGCTTTCCTCTCACTGTTTGAAGGAAAACTCCTCAGTTGCCCCATGAGAGATGTGAAAAATGGAGCTAAATATTTTTCCTTGTTTAATCAACGAAAGCCAGTATCACAGCCCACTACTCACTCAAGGTCCATCACACAAATCGTTATAGTTAATCAGGTGTTTAACATGAGTAGCCCAATAAAACCTAATTTTTTGGAGCAAACTACCACCTTTATCAATCATATTCGCCAATTCAACAGCTTGTTTTGCAGCAGTGCGAAAATAAAATCATGGGAAAAGTTAGAATGACTATGAAACATTCACAACTTTCCGCAACATTATCGCAACAACCTGAGTGATAACTCTTACACTTTGGAATGTGTGTGTGGGCCAAATAGTGAATATAGAAGTGCGTGTGAATTATATCTATGTGTGGCAAATAACATTCATAAAGGGTCAATAAGCTTTATCCTGAAAAAAGGAAAAATCGATTCCAGTTTTTCCTCTCCTTTTTTCCCCATTCAGCAATATTTCTACAAAAAAAATACGATCAAGCAATGAAGTTTGGAAAGGAACACACACGGAAGCACATGCATAGCACTAAGACTACCACCTACAAGACCTACTTGGCCAGCACTGTTTTGTACTCGTAGATATTGCAAGCAAGTACTCCATATTTTATGGAGACAGCGCCAGCATTCATTGCATTTAGATTATTTGTACAAAAAATGTTGTAGGTACTTCCTTGCCAAAAAAAAGGTTTTTAGCAGAAAGGGAGATATCGACTTTAATAATATTAATAATCAGTTTCAGATTCTCAGCTTTTTGGATACGCTGCAAAGTGGGAGCTGTGTGTATGTGTGTGCACAATGTACCCAGTGGTGCCATAAAATAAGCCAAAGAAAAACAAGTCAAAACGCATGACAATTTATTTCCTTCACATGGCCAAAATCTGTTTTCCTTGTTGGACAAAAAACGTAAACGAATCAACCTACTTTTTTTCTCTTCTAGCGTATTTTTTTCACTCGGAGCAGAGTAGACGATCGAACTAAATGGAAATGCAAAAAAAACAGGAGAGAAGAGAAAGTAAAAGTGTTTGTAAGAAAATATTCAACAGTGGAAAAAGCATATAAATTTGATATCTATGAAATGTAAAAATATTCAGAGAAAAAAAATGAAAATATAGCGACACACAAGAAAAAGTTCCAAAAAATCAAAGCTGAAGAATCCAACGCTCTCCAGTGTTTTTTGTGATTCAAGGATACAGTATAAATGTAAGTTAAGCGGCACAGAATAATAATGAAATGGACTAGGCGGACACTGGCACACACACACGGCATAAAAATATACACGGATGTAGTATTTTTTTGGCATGGTTCACCGCGAAACCATGTTTAGGATATTTTTTGCACACAAGAAATTGCTACCATTGCGATACAACTTTTTTTGGGAGGAAAGAGACTAATATTTTTCACTACAGAAAAAGCGGAATGGAATGAATATGAATGGAAACAGGGAAAATGCAAGAGTTCCTCTTTTTTTCTGCTGAGCGATGTATTTTTTTTTCAGGAGAAAAAAGTCGGAAGCAAGCGAACAAGATAAATACCCTTTTTTGTGCTGTGCTCTTCCATTTCAATTTCTCCACTTTTCTCTTGCTCTCTTGTCTCATGTGAATGAGGAGAGCGAAAAAAAGGAAGAAGAAAGAGAGTGAAAGCGAAATATAAAAGGAAGAAGCGCTCAGTAATCTAACTATGATAAAGGAGCGGAGGAAAAAGGCAAAGTGACTTTTAAAGAGGCAACAACCTTTCCAAAATAAAAGTAAGAGGAGTACATCAACTATGTTTATTAGGAGTATGGCTCCCAATAGATTTCTCTGCAACAGCAACATACCTTATAGAATTATTGCATAAGTTGGTGAGTTGTGTGCGTTCCAATATATTTCGCTTGAAGGGAAATATCAGGTGGGTATATGTACCTTTATTCGTCTTTGATAATATATATTTTTAAAACTGAATGTGGGCAAAAAATTGACCATTTTGAATTCATTCAATCTAGATATTTATGGCACTAGTAAAAAGAGCGAAATAATTTCAAAAACAAAGAAGTAAAAAAACTGTCTCGACTTTTAACTTCCTGTTTTTTATTTTTGATGGAGCATCTCACAATCTCTATTCTCAAAAGAGAACACGCACCTCCGGAAAAATAGCTGGGAACAAAGCAAAAAAATATTGTGAAACAGAAAAGATAGGAGAGACTTGTGACTTCAGGGGTCACAGACCTCTTCCTAAGTGTCGCCTAAAGTATTTTTTGCTTATACTTGTTTTCTTGACACACCTTTCACAAAAAAGGTGGAACAGCTCCGAGGCAAAAATGTCATGCTCGATGATGCTCATCATAAATGAGAAAGAAGTTTTTGAATAGATTCAGGTTATGATCACGCATGTACTAAAAGTTATATAACACTTTGTTACAAGTTTTCTCATATCTCTGTAGCACAACGCACCTGCAATCACCATCACCATTACGCTCTCTTCTTATCTATTTCTTTTGGGTGAAAATGGGCAAGAAAGTTCCGGCGTGCAACAAAACTGGAGCAAAGCAGAGAGCAAAGTGATAATGCTCGTGTGATTACCATTTCTCAATGTAAAAATTTTGGTGAACTTCTTTCTTCAGAATAGTTCAACGCGCCTTTGCACCTGTGCACATAACGTAGTTTTTTTTCGGGAAATCACCGGAAGTGTGCACAAAAAGATGCGTAGAAACCCAACACCACAATTTTACGGTATTCTCTAAGTTTTTTATCTTTGCATTGAAATGAAATGCGTGCCTCAACCGAAAAGAAACTTTTAAAAGAGTGACGTAAATAAAGAAGACAAGCGCTTAGGAAAAAAACTTTTGCATAAACAAGCACTTCCAAACTTAAACATATTTAAGGAGCAAGGGAAAAGATTTTTAGAAGCATTTAAACCTTTACAACGTATGCAAATGCAGTATACTACACTTGGCGGTATTGTTTGTGAAAGCTGTTTTTAGTGAAACAATCGGAGAAAATAATATTACCTTCACTTCCGATACGTGAGTATCCCATGCATTTTTTCTGGGAGATGATGGTATGAACCAAGAGTAAAAGCTGAGGACCGCGACAGGAAGGAGGAAAATAAACTAGATCGACAAAAGTATTTTTCTCTCCGGTGAGTTGTTGTGCACCCTGAAACCGTTTTCGGCTTTTGTGTGCGCCCCAGACAAAAATAATGGGTTTACTTCATGGTTCACTCCTTCCGCTCCTATTTTCCTCTTCTGTTTTTCCCGTTTGTGCTTCTCAATTTTCTCTCTGTTGCTGCTTCAAAATTCTGCTTCTGAAAACTGGAGGGGAAATGGAAATACAGTCTGGAAAGCAAGAAAAAAAACGACTCAGTGAAATTCAGTAAGAATGAGTTTTGCTTTAACTAGTTCGATGTAACAAAAACCAAGAGCATACTACACTTATGCAGAACGAAATAACAATCCATATTATTCCGAAAGTAATTTCAATAGTGTCAACTCCCGCTAAAATATCCAGCTCACCTTGACTCCACTTGTTTTTGAACATGTTTTCTTCTTACTCCCTTCTTTGATAAGACACATGAAGCACGAACCACCATTCCATATCAGTCCCAAAACGAACCACCCGCATTTCGTCTTTCTTCGTTGTTCCATGCCAAAAATCATTTTGAAACAGGTTCAATGCAGGGATATCAATGGAAAGCCACCAGAACCAAATGTGTGCATAAATACATAAGAGCTGTAAAATACGGGAGCCAATATTATTCCTGTCGGTTTCTCTTTGCTTTTCGTTTTCTTCTTATTTTCGTCTTCTATCCATTTTCCCTTCAAAATGTCTATATACACACACAATGCACCACTTCTAGAGTTCTGCCATTTCCCTTCTTCATTTTAGGAAACAGCAAAGCGTTACAATTTTACATAAAGGAGACCATAAGAAAAGAAGGGGGATTTGAAAGCCAAAGTTGTGTGTGGTGCATTTTGGTGTGTCCATATTTTCCCTGTTGTTTTGTTCCACATTAAATGATCCTTTTTTTGTTGAGAGCACCGCCGTTATGTTCTTCTCCTTTCTGTTGAATGAATTGTGCGGGGAAAAAGGATGGAAAACACGAAGTTGGGGTGAAGTGTTTGCCAAACCATTTACATCTGTGTCCTCTCCTCTCCAGTTTTCCTACTCTTAACTATGTGGAGACATTTTATGGAAACCATCTCTCCAATTTCCCTTTTTCCATTTTAATATTAGAAACTACTCTCCAGTCAAATTTGCTAGCAAAGCGGAACATTTCTGAACACAAAAAAATTGGAGTATGCAGAGAGGAGACCAGAAGAGAGATTAAAATGAATGGATATTGATATTACGTCGTTTCTTTGTAGAAAAGATGCAACAAGGCCATATTGGTAAGCACTCAGCGTGTCGGGGGGAGTCAGATACAAAATCCAAGATAAGCCATTTTCCTTCAGTGTCTGTGTCTCGCCATGGTTTACACACAACTTTTTTTCTGTCTCTCCACAGCAGTTAATGTCGTCACCACGAACAAAATCATTTTTTTTCTTTCTTGTGTCCTTGAATCAGCTAATGTGCCTTTGCTTCCAGTAATTTTCTCTCTTCTCTTTAAAAAAAAGAATAACAAAACTACTTTGGTGAACAAAATACAATCCAAAAAAGGTAAATACAAGGAAAAAGTGGTGCTGAAAAAAGGAGAAAATCTGGTGCACTTTTTATATCTATATCCGGTATACTCAACTACTTTTTGGAGACAAGACAGTGAATAATGTGAACTAATAATGCTGTCCTCAAAGAAAGTGTTATCCTTTCTCTGGATGAAACAAAAAAAAACCAGGAGGAAACCTCCGAGGGAATAATAAAACTATTCTGAGTTCACTCCGTAATGGATGGAGGTACTATGTGTACCTATTTTATTATGAAAATCAGGAAAATGGCAAGAGACAAAAAATAGAGATCCACTAAAGTAGAGAAAATGTCTACGAGGATAATGATGACGATGATGCACACCACTGCGGTATCGCTCCACACCCAGTGGATCTGCCAGTTGCTTGTTTAGTCGGGGCAACACATATGGTGTCTGCATAGTGGAAGCATGGAATGACGGTTCCCGTATTTTTTTAAAATGGGAATGTAATAATGAGAAGAAATCCTGCTTCCCCATAAATATCTGCATAGCGCTCGCACTAAAAAAAATGTTGTACAATGTAATTCAGTTTGGATCATTCGTCGCCTTTAAAAAATATGCTGGCCACATTCTACCACTGCATTACATGGTATTTGTAAAAAAATATATAAAGTAAACTTTACGTAATTAGATTAGTGTCTCCGTATTGACTTCATAATAAAAAATTTTCCCTTCCTCCTTTTTTACAAATTACTAAACTATTATTATATGTAAACAACTGCAGCACACCAGCTGCACTTTTCTACTTCATAATGTTTCTCCTCACAGTATCTTATCTTTTATGACCACACAGAGTCTACACTTTATATGATGAGTACGCCTACGTCTTTTGATGGCGTATTTAGATTGTGGCTTGCTTCCACTTTGCAAATATAATTTTTTGTGAAAAAATCTCGTCAAGTACGATGCAGTGTAGTTGTTGCTTTTTCTCTAATTACACTTCTTCCTCTCTTCTCAGCTCACCCACTTCCGTGTACGTGTTTGTGTCAGTTTGAAATAAAATGCAGCGAGGTAATTCTTATGAACCGTGAACAAGTATTTTGACTTTACTTTTTTTACATTACCTCCGAGCTTTTATTTATTATATTGTTGGTTATACTTTTTCCCTCTCAAGTGAGTTGAGAAGCACAAAAGAAGGGAAAGAAAAGATCAGGCTTAAGAATACACATTCACTCACCTTAGCTTCCAGCTAACCTACTTTACTCCACCGTCACACACAGCTTAACCATCAAATATAAGGATTATTATTTCCCAGAGGTAATAATAACATTTTCTCTTGTGTTGAGAGTGGGTGAGCTGCTCTGCTCCATATATTGTATTGATAGGAAACAGACAAAAAAGTGAGGTTGTTGAATGCTTTCTTTTTCCTCGAAAAAGGATCCAGCAGGATATAACAATGTAATCTATTGCAATGGATACAATTTCTTTTGTCTGCTCTACTTTCCGAATAGTCGAGGGAAAGGATGTGGTTCAAAAACCCGTTCCCTTGATACTCTTTCATGCCATTCAGGACTCTGGTCGGTTACACAAGTCAAATTATAGATTGTTTGGTATTTGAGCGCTTTCGAAAATTTTTTGAGGAAGCATTGTTACAGTATTGTACTTATTGTTAAGCTTGATAGTATATGATAAGTACTTGTGCACAAAATTACGAATTGCATTGGTCTTTTATTATCTATCTGAGCTGGGTATCTTTTTGCTCCAGTTGGAAGTGTGCAAAAAATATTTAAGATATTTTCTTGGAGTGAGTTCAATATTCCAATAATCCCCTTTTCCCCTGTTAATATTCAGAGGGGAATTTTGTGTGCACAAAATTGGAAAAAATAGATATATATTTCGCAGAGAGCAATATGCAAAGAGTAGTATCCTGAGTGCACTTTCTGGTGTGTACGTGTTATTGAAATTTCCTTGGTGTCAAAAACAGATGAGGCCCGTTCAATGAATTCTTTTTTTCCAAAATGGCGCACGTGCGTGGGAATGAATGAAGGAAATATTTTGGAGAAAGAATTCACTGCATTCTTGTTTATTTGATAACCTCCACAGAATGAGAATTATCTTTAAACGAAACAGGATTCCGGAGGTTTGAGCTAGGTCGTTGTAGAAGCTGGAATGCCGCTACAGAATGGTACACCTATTCTTCACAAATGTGCGAGCGCATGAAAACCTCTGACTAATCTTATTCATATCAAGGCTCAGTCTTATTTTCGAATATAAAAATACACGCTGTTTGCGAAAATCGGTTCCGTTTATTTTAAAAAAATGGATCCATTTACTTTCATATTTTTTTCCTTTTCTTTCTTTTTGGCTCCTGATCTCTTCCTCATTTTTTTGCAATAAAATATAACCTCACATCATCTTTTTTAAAGGAAGATCCCCTGATGCTTCTGTGGTTTCACTGCTGCCTCCGTTTTTTTCTTTATTTTTATTCCAGCTAACAAAGCAGCCAACTCCTCATTTCTTCAAACAACAAAGAAAAATCTGAAAAGGAGAAAGTTCATACTTAGGCTACCTTATCGAATGCAATACGTTTTATATAGAGCCTCCGAAAGAATTGTACGTATTACCAATTGACTTGAATGTTTATTTTATTGAAGCATTTTTTGGAGCTAACCAACATTCCTGGAAAGATTTCTGTTATGATGACTTCCGCATAGAAGGAGGAAAAGTGGGAGATTGGCAGGTCATGCATTAAATACCGTCTCTCTCGTATCCTCACAAAGAAAGGTTTCCTTCAAGAGCACCTTCAGAACAGAATTGTATCTGGAGTGTTTTTTGTATGTGCACAAAACTGGCATAACATCATCATCGCTCCTTTCCATTCTCATCCAGTTCAGCTTTTCCTTTCTACATTTTTTTCTAGAAAAAGAGAATAAGAGGAAAATATACAACCACGAAATTAGGTATGGAAGTGACAGCTGCGGGAGTGAACCATATACCTACTTATGTACATTTTCAATTTATTGTGTGTGCAAAAAGTATAAGAAATCGTTTAGAGTGGTCAGATGAAGCCAAAAAGATAGGTATAATAGATTAGATTATTGTGTGCACACACATTTTTGGAGCTTCGTCTTCCTTTTTTTGTCGTGTCATGCCAAAAATATATATAAGCTAAAAGCGGGTGTTTCCCTGTTCGTTGGAACACAAATTAGGTAGCCTCTCAAAAAAAAATTTCTTTGTGCCGCTGGTGTATTTTTTTGCTCTGTGTAACATTGCCTAGGAATTTTTTGCATAGGTAGTTCCATGTGTGGACATTTATTTTTTGTAGCAACTTGCTTACAAACTTCATCATCACCAGTGTATCTCCAGTTCCATCAAAAATTCTCTCTGGGTCTTTGTAGGTCACTCAGGATATTTCCACAAGGTATTATTAATGCACACACCAAGGTACGCCACCAGTCATTTATATTCACTGAAGGAGAATAATTTCACTGCTCTCAGTTTCCCAACATTACCTCACCGCCACACATACTTATCTGCACCGAGACACACAGAGAAAAAAATATTGGACACTTTATGATAAGAGATGACTTGATAAAAAAACGTCGGAGTCTAGGAGGACTATACTAAAACGTTCCATTTTCATAACGGAGCTTCCTCCAACAAAAAAATATTCAATCTATAAAAAAATTTCTATACTATCCTGGCATCATATCAACAATACTTCCGATCTTATCTTAAAACCACGGAATGTCTACTGAGACAGTATAGGTTTGTGGAGTTTACTACCCCAAAAACCACCTTCCACTCCAGCGGTCGTCGGACTCACTTTTTCACTCTCATCTTTCATCCGAGAGTTGACTCACTTTCAATATTTTTGTCATGTCATCATCATCATCATCGTGAGAATGTTTTTTGGCAACTGTGCAAGTGTGTTCACCACGTATAAGATAAAAATGAAGGAAAAAATGGTGACAACATGCCAACGATGATAATACATGATAAAGAAGACGTTCTTTCGCGCCACCTTTCTCACTTGCAAAAAATGCTTATCGAAAAGATCTGTATCACGAAGATAAAATATTATTTCTCTCCAGAAAAAATAACCTGCACACTATTCTTCTGAAGAAGAGAGAAAAACATAATAAAAGATAGAAATGTGATCAGACAAGAGAAAAACCTGCATAGTCTCTTATTTTCGCGAGGATTCGTCAACTTGTCCTTCCTCATCTCGCCGATACATCCACAGTAAAATATTGATCCTCTCCGAAAGAAATTTTTTTTTGTGTAGCTGGATCGGGTCGGACTAGACTTGCCTGGAGGGTTTGAAACTAAGTATGCGTAAAAATGGAGCAATAACAAGAGTCGTGTCCTTCATTACTCCTTTTATTATCTTGAAAAAACACTTAAGAAATTTTCTTCCAAAAAACCTGCATAGTCTCTTATTTTCGCGAGGATTCGTCAACTTGTCCTTCCTCATCTCGCCGATACATCCACAGTAAAATATTGATCCTCTCCGATAGAAATTTTTTTTGTGTAGCTGGATCGGGTCGGACTAGACTTGCCTGGAGGGTTTGAAACCAAGTATGCGTAAAAATGGAGCAATAACAAGAGTCGTGTCCTTCATTACTCCTTTTATTATCTTGAAAAAACACTTAAGAAATTTTCTTCCATCGAGTTTCCTTCTTCGAAGGAAACAAGAAAGAAAGATAAAAGTGAAACTCTTGGAATTCTCGGTTCATTTTCGTTGTTCCTTATCCCCGAAACTACTCCGCGTCAATAGTAATTGTGTCAGTAGGCAACCAGCGCAGCAGAAAAGAGCGAAAGGCACTAACAAGCGGAACAAGATTAAAGCCAGCAGTGTAATAGTGATGAGCCAAAGAGAAAGGAGGAGATGCCAACGAGCAAAAAAAGAGAACATTCTTTTTGGCAAAAATTTAACGAGCATAACCTTGGCTTTTTTTCCTCCCATTGTTTTTGTCGCTGTACAGCTCTGTCTGTAAATGTATAATACTGTACAAGCTTTAACCAGAGCAATGTAATAATCATAAATAATGATCACAATAAAAGAATAATATAAGTCTGGAGCATAACAACTAAGGAGCAATTGTCCGTGGATAACAGAAGCAATTGAATTGACATCTGACAAATTTCTCCCTTTCCTTTTTCTGTCTCATGCATGGAGTTTTGTTTCGGTTAACTAACCGCCTTGGTGGCCCAATTATTTTTTTAGTGGACAAACCAGATTTCTGTTGGTTCG
The DNA here is from genome assembly GCA_027744215.1 of Troglopedetes dispersus. Classification (NCBI taxonomy): domain Eukaryota; kingdom Metazoa; phylum Arthropoda; class Collembola; order Entomobryomorpha; family Paronellidae; genus Troglopedetes; species Troglopedetes dispersus. The sequence goes on from JAHZNF010001172.1 coordinate 14,924, forward strand.
TTTGAATAGAGGCGGGAAATGGGAATGAGCCATAATTTCCTTTTTTGGAACTGGGCAAATGATGATAAGGGCAACTCGGTTAACCTAGTCAAATGCAGAGAGCCTTAAACACATGCACACAAAGATATCTTTTCATTAATCCATTTTTCATAATGGAAGAATATATGTATATATATATGTATATATCACCACAATATTACTGTGACTGCCCTTCAGCGAGTTTTGACCATGTCTCCTCTTTCACAACATAGATAAGCCCTCCGGCATCAACTTACTGATGAAGCTGAGGTTTTCCTGTTGGTTTGCGAGCATTTCCCATCCACTTTGGTGTTTGGTGACATCCGATAGTCCAGTGGAGCACGACGTCACACTCAATGCAACCAGTTGGCTTTGCCCAACCAAAACAAGTACAAGCTCATCAGAATCAGGTTCTCTGGAATATCATATCCTGCGGCTTTCACTCCACGTCACATTCCTTTTTCTCTAATGACGGTTTTATTTATTGTGCGCTTTATTGCTGGCTTGGAAAATAGTGGACGCATAGAAGTAATGAATACGTTGACCACACACAAAAAATGAATATTACTTTGTTTCCCTCGCAGACAAGACGAAAAAAAATTGTTGAAGGGAAAGAGATATTAAGTGCTTTTAGTTGGGCCATTCAACCTCCCATTACGAATGTACATGGAGACATTATTATTATGTAATGTGTACACACATAAATATTTGCAATGTAATTTTGGCCGCAAAAAATATTTTTTGGGATTGTCCAAGACCTCTCCTATTTTTTGGTCACACAAGCAAGCACATTGCAACTCTCTAACTTTCTCGAGAAAAAAAAAGAAGTTTTCCTTATATTTTTCCTCTGTTACCACACAGCTGTTATCCTCTTTTTTGCACTATAGTTTTTTTTCTCTTATTTTCGCCAACAAGAGTAATGCAGTGTCGTTTACTTGGAATAACGGCTCTCTCTCGAAAGGAGCAACATAGTTTGCTTCTCTTCCTGCCATCGCCGTTTTGCTCTGACCTATATTATAATAAAATGTCTCAACTGAGACCCATCCTTTATGGATCGGCGCTGACTGGAGGTTAATATATCGCACAAGAAAAAATATAATGTATATATTCCATACAATTTTTGTGTGCTTGCTTCTTGAGAAGAAAGTAAAACTATGAAGCATATTTTCTTCCAAGAGACTATACATCTGCCTATGCCCGCACACACCCACACACACACACAGAACACATATGAGACGCACACGGTGTGGTTCATGGTGTGTGGCCATCTTATTTAGCATTCTGAAAAGGAATCAGTAAGAAAAAAGGGTAAAAAAGAAGAAGACAGAAGAAGGAAGCGCTCCGTCTGCTCGTCTGTAGGTCCAAGCTTCCTCCTTTTTTAAGGGAGGGCCACATCTGTCTCCAAAAAAAGGGAAAGTGAAGCTGCACAGAAAAGCTTGTGTGGACCACTCTTCAGTTATGTGTACACACTGTAAAATGAAGGAGAAAAGTGTGCTCTAATGCTTTTATTCTTTTTTATGTCGTAACTTTGTATATTAGATGGATATATATTGAAAGATAGATATTTTTGGAGCGCATATTGTAGACACATAAAAGCTCGGCATGCTCAGACTTCGAAAAAAGAATGTTGAATTGGAAAATGAATAAGTTTTTTGAGATGGAGGATTCCCTTTTTTCTTTTTTAATACTTTTATTGACGATGATGATATTGAGAATGTATTCTTATGAACCATTTTTTCCCAAGAAATATGGATTAAAGCTCTCCTTTCTTCCTCGTCATCATGGATAGGAGTCGGCTATCTTTCGAGAGGAATAAGAAATGGGAATTATTTTCTGTGTCAGTAGTAGTGGAGACAGAGAAAGCGAGCAATTTTTTCTTCCTACAAGGATAAGTGTGGTAGGACATATAAGATGGAATTAGTGACTGTGGAAATGGAAATTCCACTGGTAATATTATTACTTTAATTCGGACAATTCTGGAAACTTCTGAGTACAAAAATGGGACTTTGGGTTGCCCCCATCCGCTCGTTATTCGAAAAAGCTGTGCCGCCTTAAAAGAAGTGCAGATTTTTTCCGTAATAACTTAAAGAAGAAAAAAATGAAATTGCTTTTATTTGTGCACAGCAGTGGATGGGAATGGATCGTATTACAAAACATTTTTTTGTATTAATAATACCATTATTATGATACACTGGCTACAAGTAAGATAAGCATGGTCCTCCTCGATTGGAAATTTATCTGGGGGAGTACAAGCTTATAGGAACAGTATTAAAATGGAGGAAAAAATGTATCCTGGATTGATGAGAACTTGCTTTTCGCGGAAAAAGAATATCTCGCTGGACACAGTTGTCCTTGTACTCCAAATAATTCTATTGTCCAGAGAAAATAAAGAAATTGATGGGAACAAGTTGTTCCCAAGAAAAGAAACGCAACAAAAAGGGGATATACTTTTTCCAGATAAATATTTACATCCATGCCTTATTTTCTGAAGTAAGGATAACTCTTTGTGGGAAAGCGAAGAAAAGAGGAACAAGTTGGTTTGGCTCATGTGCAAAATATCAAGGTTCGTATATATTTATCTTAGTATTGGTTATCCGTACAAAAAATTAAAGTAGTGGTCAACCGCGTAAATGTTGTTCGGCTGATAGAACTTTTAATTTTTGGAGGATACACTACAATGGGCATCTCCAATCTTCGGGTATGAACTTGTGCTAATGTGTTAGCAATTATCGTGAAGGCGTCCAGGAATCATTTACCTATTTTAGTGTCGCACGGAAGCACATCTTTTTCAAGACTTATCCAAAGTCCTTATCAATTTGAATGGAAAGAACTTCATGAATATTTTTCGTGGCTCCCCCACTCACGTTCAAAGGGCAGATACAATTTTCTATGACCATAAGAAAGTAGCGCAAGCACGAAGTAAGACAAGGGCAATTGAGTTATGAAACAAGTCATTTAAGCTTTCTCTCCCTCTTCTTAAATTATCCAGTGTTGACCTCTACCAGGAGACTACTTTTAACTTGACCATTCATGCATACACATCGCTTCAAATAAGTTAGCTAAATGGGACAGCTTTTTTCAACAATTTTTATACTTTTTGTTTCTTTCATTGCCGGAGTTTTTTGGGCAAGTGCACCTCTCCTCCACTATAATAAATTTATTCCAGTTGGTCCATTCTTTTTTGGCGGAGCTTCCCCCTGAAAAAAAATTACACATACGCCCAAAACAACAGGATTTGGCACTGTTTCGAATCCCATTACACAACTTTTTCTCTCTGCAATAACAATGGTAGCTCTATAATAAAAAAGTAGCGAAAACGGGATTCTGTTTTTATTCTGTTTCACTCAAAGTCAACTGAAAGTAAAAAGGAACCAAGGACTCTAAAAATGTAGCCATCATTATCATGATCACTGGTAATTTCTGATGTTCCGTTCTGGTTATGTCTTGTCCTCCGACGAATTCTAAAAAAATGTTTCAACAATGATGATGACAACGGTAGCGTGATGCAATGCTCATGTTTTTTACAGCTCTTTTTTGTGACCATTATATTCTCCTGGTGAAAAGTGTAGCATGTATTCTTCTTATTCTTCGCCACTCGGGAAATTAAAGCCATTTCGAGCATGTACTTAAAATGCTCCATTAAGACCATTACAGTTTGAAAAGAAAAAAAATCTTATTGCCACGCTGCAGTAGTGCTTATCATTCCTCTTCCAGCCTGCGTAGTAAGGAGACAAAAAAATATTCGATGATGGTGTCACCAAACAAACGGGTTAAATGCCCACACAAAGAAGAGGCAGAGAAAACAGCACCACCAGCAACAAAAATAAAATGGTTGGAGGAGACTTTTTTTGTGGAGAAAACCATTAAAAAGATTCCTACGTGGGAAATCCATGTCATTCTCAGCTTTGCCGGGAAATACTTCGTTTTTGCTTACTTGGAATAAAAATAAAAAAATTCTATGGAGTCACCCCGAAAAGAGAAAATCACGGTTATGCAAAGATCAAGAAGAATATACCTTCTTTTTTAAAGAACCAACGGGAAAAAATCTTATTGCCACGCTGCAGTAGTGCTTATCATTCCTCTTCCAGCCTGCGTAGTAAGGAGACAAAAAATATTCGATGATGGTGTCACCAAACAAACGGGCTAAATGCCCACACAAAGAAGAGGCAGAGAAAACAGCACCACCAGCAACAAAAATAAAATGGTTGGAGGAGACTTTTTTTGTGGAGAGAACCATTAAAAAGATTCCTACGTGGGAAATCCATGTCATTCTCAGCTTTGCCGGGAAATACTACCGTTCTTTTTTTTGCTTACTTGGAATAAAAATAAAAATTTTCTATGGAGTCACCCCGAAAAGAGAAAATCACGGTTATGCAAAGATCAAGAAGAATATACCTTCTTTTTTAAAGAACCAACGGGACAGAAATGAAATGAAAATGGGAAGTAAAAAATACTTTCTCCAAAAAAAGTTTCAGCTCGAAAACCTCCTTTCGCAACTCTCATGACTCCCATTATCTCGGCAATAATGTAATGTATACCACATGTAAAAGTAAAAAAAAAGACAGGGCTCAGTTCACACCCACACTGTGTCCATTATTACAATATTACCAGCATGCTCCTAAATTTTCAAAACCCTTCCTTATGTGCAGTCTATACGTGGGAGTTGCGTGTGCCACAGTTTTTTAAAAGAAGAAGTAATAATATTGTACACGTACTTCACTTCCATATTCAGCTGCGTTCACTCTTAATATCAGCCTACATAGATATTAAAGAACACTTTGGCGAACCTAGAACAAAAAAAACTCGAGAGGAATATTACAATATACATACCTACTTATCTATACCTTGTCCCACGTCTTCCGCAGAAATGTAAGCATACATTTTTGCGCTATAATTTTGAGAAAGAAAAGAGTAAAGAAGGAGAAGAAGAAGGAGAGAGAAATAAAAAAGAAGTCTTTTAATAATGTCAACGAAATGGAGAAGAAAGGGAGTGAGAGTGAGAGGAGCCAAAGCTATTTTACTTTTTTTTTCTTTCTCTGCTCTCCTCTGACTGAGTAAATAGAAGAAAGCAGGGAATTGAATGCATTGCGGCATTCATTCTCCGCTTGCATAAATGTATATCCTGTGTTCAGATTTTCGAGAAGTTGAATAAAACTACACAGAAGAATTGAAGGAGGAAGAGTGGAGGAGAAAGATCGGATGCTTTTAAAACATATTTTCCCCACTTCTTTCTCTTTCGGCACTTAAAAAATGAAAATGGGAATATTCACGTGAAATTACTTTTTCTCTCTTAAAAAAAACAGAATGCTGAAGAGTGTAAATGGTCGTCGATTCGGTGGAGGAGTTGTGCTGATTATTCTTCCATTATGAGTATATATTATACACTTGAGCCATTACGCAACTTGAGAGCTACTCTCCTTTCTATTGTGATCATTTGTTGGATACACTCTCTTTTCTACAAAAGTGGAGCAATGACAATGACTCCTCTTGTCGTTTTTTAAGGATGATATTGAAGGAGTAAGAAAAAGGAGGGATAATGTATAATAGTTTTGTCAGAATGAGGCTTCTCTCAGAGGAGACAGTGAAAAGTACTTCAATGTGGAGGAATGCGGTGTGGTGGGCGACGCGACAACAACAATAATAAAGACTCCATAAGATCCCTTTTCTTGAACATGCCAGTATATACAATTTAATTTATACAAGGTAGTAATGGTAATAGCACATTGTGGTAATATCACCAACAATAATAATCACATAATGTTTGATGAAATATTATTATTATTTGCTGGTTGCATTATTGCGAAAAAATTGTTGGCTAATGTCACTGACATACGTGATGTGTACCATGTGATGTTGCAAAAGGAAAAAGATCTCCAAACAATTTTTAGAGCAGCAGTAGTAGTGATGGTACGGCCTGATGGCGAATGGTTTGACATTAAAAAATATGAAATGAATATTGTTAGATACTCTTGCACAAAAAGCAGAGCTTTGCTTCCTTCTCGTTTAATCTTGTCCTCCTCCACATATACTTTTTATGAAAATAGGTAAACCATGTCACTTATCATCATAGAAGATTGTGTAATATTGTACGTCGATTATTTTTGTATGCCACAGAGTGTGCCCACTCAACATTACTAGGTGCCTTGTTTGGGAATCATTGCAAATACATTTTTTGCGAGTAAAAGTTATAAATCTGCTGTGCTATTTTTGCGAATCCAAAAATTTGTCCAACTTTTTAGGTATGTGAACCTCACGTACCTAAAACACTCTACGTCGTATTCCTTTGTTTTTTATATATACTTTTGGAAGGAATGTGTGCTCAGAAGGATAATAGTAGGCCGGGCTGGTGACACGGTTGGCTTGTATTCAAGCTGTGGAGGATGACAGGACCAAAAATAGAAGGGAAAATGGAGGGATGGGTTTTTGCAAACGAAATTTTAGCCTTTTCACATGTAGCACACATTACGCAACAGAGGAAATAAAAGAATCTTTTGTCTCAATTTTCTTTAAATATTTTATTGGGTGCACATGAATGCATCTTGAAGAAAAGGGGCCATTTGGCTGTATGGAAGAGATCCTCTGGTCTTTAACCACTTTCCCTTTGACTTTTCACTTTTATTTTGCACAAGAAAGAGAAATTTTTGTAGGTATACTTTCTCCTGAGCTCGCATTGTAAAAAAAGTTAAAGCCTTCAACAAAACAAGTGTGGGACGTACCTACGCGAAAAAATAAATGACAGCAATATAAACTTCTCTGGTAGTTTCAACGATAAGCCTACACACTCCATACATACTATAATCAAGCGTTACATCCAAAATAGGAGTTTGGTACGTTTGTGCTATGTGAGTGAGTGGTGTCAGTGCCACTGCCACCATTATGTAGAGAATGTGCTGCACTACTGCTGGCTCCTCACTCTGGCTGATTGCTAGTTAGCACACAATATCCAGTTGAGCGCGGAGCAGAACCATTTTTTTCCTGCTCAAAATAAAGGAAAAGTTCGTATCTCGAGTCAAAGGCAAATGTCGCTCTTGTGACCTCAATAAAAATCCATGAGAAAATTGTCATCATTTGTGATGATGGTGATGAGACACATTAGCGGCACAAGTGTAACTGTAGAAAGACAAGGCAGCAGCAGACTCATATTATTTACTGCAGAAAATGACTTCACTCACAGACAACGTGTAGATCTGTAATGTTTAGTTCACGCTTATCAAGAGATACCCATTGTGGAAATGGTTCAGCTAAGGAAATACATATGAGGATTTTCACAACTTTGAAATGTGTGACAAGAAGCATGTCGTGGGAGAAAGCAATAATGAAAACTTGTGTGTTTCTATTACCTACTGGCGCGCACACATACACGCTACATATTAAAGAGACAGAAATTTTGAACTGTCTTTTGAATGGAGACTGGTGAGGAATACGGGTTGTAATTTTTTTGCTCCATTTTGCAGTAGTTTGAAAAAAAGTATTGGTGGTGGGTGCACTTACTTTCGGTTGTGTGACACGTGTTCATTTTCACACGGCACGGATTACAGCTCACGGATAACAAAGTGGCAGTTGAGCAAATTGAAATGGATATGCTTATGTATATCTACATTTCCCTTTTCCTCTAGTTTCATGTATTCACCTACAAAAAACAGTCCAATAATTTTGGGAAAACGGGAAAAGGAAAGTATGCAAATTAATTTTTGCAAATTAATATAAAAGTAACAACAAAACAAGGAATTCTATTTTCTATTTGTATTATTTTATTTTGTCTTTGTTATCGATTCAGACCCCACAAATGCTAAAAAAAATGTGCTTCTCCTATTCTTCCTTGTTCCACCTTTTCATTTTCCCTGTGTAATACGGAAAGTAAGAAGGGATTGCGGTTATAAAAGAATTCTGCGTCTGAGCCTCTTTTTTTGGAAGAAGTGTCTCTCTTCGATTTTTCTCCTTTTTTTATCTCCATCTACGCCTAAGTACCATCATAGTTAGGTGAAGCTGTGCCAACAAGAGGAAAAGAAAGAAGGAGAATTGAGTCGGATTGATTTTTCTATTGCCAATTTTTTACGTTATTGCTCCATTTTCTTCTCTCGGCACCCTTGTCTCTCCTAGTGACTATCTACAGTACCTTCATTGTACGAAAAAGTGGAAGCTTTGGCGGGGACCTATCTTCCACAAACGCATTTTTTCCACAAACCTTCTTTAAATGCTTCACGGGAAGATGGAACGGGAAAAGATGGACCATTAATGGCAGAAACTACATACTACGGCTACCTCACTATTAAAATGCACACAGTTTTTCCCCAACTGGTATATGCCGTGCAACAAAGCTGGTGAAAAGGAGATTGTCAGAATGATACGCGAAATCCTAGTATTCTTCACACATAAGTATGTGTGATGAGCATGTGCTCAATAATATATTCCATTCATTTTTTTTTCTTCCCGAAAGATATCAGCAACACAGTTTCTTGGCAGGGACAATACGTAGAATTTCTAAAGTGTTGGAATTTCTGGCACTGGTGTGTCGGGTCCTCACCACAGTTGTTGCAGAAAGGGAAATGAGGCTCTTTTGTTCCCATTAGAAATTCAAGATGGAATGTTCAGATGCGCATCACATGCATGATTTGAGTTTAAATGCAGAGAAAAAAAAAGTTGAAGGGAGTAGCGGATGCAATTCCGCATGCAAAAAATATTTTGTACGTAAAAATGCACTTGAGTGGAGGTCGGCACATTAGAGAGGAAAAAAATATTGGAAAATATGGGTAGTCCCTCATTTTTTACTCGTTTTCTTACCTCGGAAAATATAAATCAGGATTTCCACTTGTCCTTCTGCTCTCTCTACATTGTTGAGAAAACTCAGGGAGACAATATGAAGCGCAACAGTGCATCATCGTCACTTGCGGTATATTACAGAGCAGTTTAAACGGAATTTTTATTGTCATTATTATTTATTTACGGAGACACATCCTCCCTGAATTTATGGACACATGTTGATAAAAAATACTCGAAAAATATTTTCTTCGAATTTTGGCTTCAGCTTTACTACACTACATACAATTGAAGACAAAATGTAATGTGCATAGCATGGGGTGCAGCCATTATAATATTTTTTGGAAAATATCGGTCATGCGATCGCAGCAGTGTTTCTTGTAACTCGACATTTCTGAAAATGTGCACCATATTGCTTTCACCACTGAGTCGTCTTTATCCCTCCTGTCGTTACTTCTGTGTTATTACATGTCAATATATATTTTTTGGAGACATGGCACAGCCGATGTTTCTTGTGCGCACCAAAATACTGTACTTGTAAAGGGAATCTATGAAAAAAATGTCACTGCAGTAGAGCTAGATAAATACGAATAATTCCATTTTTGGATGTCATCATTTCTACCTTTTTTTCGAAATAGTGCGTTTTAGAGGGAACCCATATATCCTTATAAGACGACAATAAAGTGAAAAAAGTAATGTACGCAGTCATGTGGTTTGAATGAATGGCTTCATACTCAAATCCTAAATATTCATATCAGTTCAAGGCGGTACAAAAGTCTCAAATTTGCTCTCTGCAAAATGTCTTTCACTTCACCTTCACAAATTCCAAGAAAAAATATAAATACTATATGCGTCCGGTCGATGCACATTCAGAATCAAATTTTGTACTGAAAAATATACTGTACCTAAACGTATGTGAATGTACGGAGAAAGATAAGAAATCACCACATGTGCCGCATGTGTCATCACTATGAACTGATCGGTCTTGCACACACATGCACACATGCAATCAGTGTATTTGATATTAATATTGTTATAACTTCAAGGACAAAAAGGAAAGGAGAATATCTTAAAAATATTAGTTTTCAATGTTTCATAGAAAACTCGAGGTAAGAAGGTCTCNGTACTGAAAAATATACTGTACCTAAACGTATGTGAATGTACGGAGAAAGATAAGAAATCACCACATGTGCCGCATGTGTCATCACTATGAACTGATCGGTCTTGCACACACATGCACACATGCAATCAGTGTATTTGATATTAATATTGTTATAACTTCAAGGACAAAAAGGAAAGGAGAATATCTTAAAAATATTAGTTTTCAATGTTTCATAGAAAACTCGAGGTAAGAAGGTCTCGTCTGCTATGAAACTTCAAAATGTAGACACTTATATTTTTCCTTAAAAAAAGAACTTTCTTATTGACCTGAGGAAAGGAAGATGGTAATGTTATCTCTTTCAGCTAAAACAGTTTAATATATGCAAATGCGAGTATTTCTCCGCCAAGTAGATCTTCCCTATCGAGCATTCCTTTTTTATTTGATCATATTGAAGTACTTGAAGTCATCCAAAAACTGACATCAAGGAAGAAACAATTTTTTTCATAACTTTCTCTTGTTGCCCGTCACGAAAAGAGAAGATGAGAAGGGACGGAAAGAACAATAAAGACGCAGCTGAGATTGGCAGCGACTTTATTACAATCTTTTTATATACGTTTTCCAACTTGTTCTCTTTTGTACAAAGAGCATTCACTTGTCTTCGTCTGAACATTGGAGCAATATTGAGATTGTATTAAAGAGAGAAGATTGAAAGTAGTTAGGTACTCTGGAAATCTTATGCTTGTCAAAAATTGTGAAGTGTACATTTTGTAAAAAAATGTCTGACTACCTTTCATCTTATCTGATATTATCTATACTTCATGTTTTTTTTTTCTTAGGTGCTTATCTCATAATTATTTTTTGGGTCATTATTCAAAAGAAGAGAGTTATACCTTCTACGTTGTGTTTCACGTCACAAGATTCACTTTTGCAAAAAATCAGTGTGTCAATTTGTTTATATCATGTGTCGAATTGTTTTCCAGGAATTTTTCTATCACAAAAAAATTGACATGTGATAGCGAGGTCACACTAATATTTTTTGTTGTTTGATCAACATTCAGTTCTCGAGTACTTGATGCTTGCTTTCCAAATTGTACCATTTGCTTGTCAATAATTAATAAGTTCAATAGGGATCCAATGGAGATGCCCTCGGTCGTGAAGGATATCTAAAAAAGGCGTAAATGTTTTTAAAAAAGGAGAAGGAGCAAACGACACGTGTAGCAAGTTATGTTGACGAGAACGAAATTAAGAGTGAAGCAGCAGAGGATTACTCTGCCTTTTAAAAGTATTATGAAGTCCTCCCGGATTAGTTGTGGGGACAACTTCCTCTCCAACGAAAATCCGGATGGATGGGAAAATAAATGTTGTTGAACGGAAAGATGAATTAACTGTTGTGGAGCGAGAGAAAACTAACACATTATTTGTAGACACACACGACATATCTTTTCTTCTAGCTACTTTCTTATTCATTGATAAACACTCGAGTAAATAGAGAAGATTTATTCTCCTCAGCAATAATTTAGGTATGAGAAGAGCATCCAAATTTTTCCGTTTTACTGTGTGTTTATCCGTCTCGAAATATTTCTGAAGCGAAAGGAAAATGAGAAGACAAGACGAGAGAGTGACTATATGAAGCTCCCATTAAAACCTTCTTCTGGAGAATCTCACGCGGACATATTTATTCAATACATCAAACAATCCTTCTTTCGAGAGAAGCGGAGGAGAAGACTGAGGTGAAGTGTGGTACGAGCTTCTTCTTCGTGGTTGGCAGCTTTCGGCGAAAAAGATAATTAAGGAAGTAATATATGATGGGCTGGATGGGATTTTACTCTGCCCCCTTCTTCACTGCTCATTTTCTCCTTCCTCTCTCTCTCTCTCTTCCTTTCGTTTACTTTTGACTTAAAGGCTTCAAGCAGAACAGAATGGGTTAATAATAAATATTTTGAACGGGATTTTCTACTTCGTCGTAAATTTTGTCATTAAAAATTAACCAGCAGAATATTGCAGCTCCATGTACTAGGTGCACTGTACATTTACATAAGGAAGAATTAAAGCTTTGGAGACAGGAAGGGATAATGCTTTTTCCAGAAAAGGATCATCATTCTGTTGAATAGGTACGTGCGTTGTGTACACGTTGATATTTTATGCGCTGTCACAATAATAGTTGAAGACGCTCTTCTTAACAACCATCCTCTGATTAATTGACTGACAAGATGGGTCCATATTTCCTTCGAGACGGACGGATCCCATTCATTCCTGTCAAAATCGGGTGTGGTTGTAACCCTGGCTTGCAAAATGGAAAGACAAGAAAAGCCGAATCTGCGTGAACGCAAGGAAAACGGGCAAACAATTGAGTTGTTTTTCTTTGTTTTGTTGAGCAGAATGATGTATGCTATCCAGAAATGATTCGGTGAAGCATAAATTGTAACCAGAAGCGTTATAATTTTTAGCAAAAGTGTTTTAAGGTATGCATAAATGATGTTAAGCTTTTGTTTGCAAAAAAGTGGGGTTGTTGAGTAAAGAGCGAAATTTGAATTCTCCTCACGTTTACTACATCCTTCTGAAGCGGAAAAGAAGGAAGAAAAGTAGGGAAATGGATGTAGGGAAGAAAAACCTGTGAAACTATTCCGGAAGCCGAAAATTGAAAAGTTCTACTTTTATTGTTTTAAATAAAGGTTCAAAACGAAACACAGTACAATAATAGTGTTACAAAGTTGCATGCTGTGGCCTGGAAAAGAAATTTCTTAAAGTTTTCAACTGCATCGAAGAAATTAAATACAGGATTGTAGTTGTG
>JAHZNF010001173.1:0-12769 GCA_027744215.1 Troglopedetes dispersus
TCTGGAACAAAAAGAGGAAAAGCATAATGGCCGGAAAATGGAAAGGGAAGCACACACGAGGGTTTTTTTCTCTCTCTCTTCCTCCTTTGCAAATAAATTACACTCGCATTGCAGAGGAGCTCCAGAAAAGAAAAGGAATACACACACACGTATATATGCACACATGTGAGTTTATTATCCGGTGTGTGTGTGTGCACAACAAACGAAAGAAGATGGTATAACTTTTCTTTAAAAAATACGTTTCCCTATTCTTGTGAAAGGATAACTACTCTGTTTAAGATGGATGTTGAGAAAAATTTTGTGTGAAAGCCGTGAAAGGGAAAGATGGAGCATTCTTGTGTCCGGAATGAAGGTGGAGGTGGCCGGGTGTGGTGGTCGTGGTGGTTGGTAATGGCGTGCAGAACAAAAAATTTTTTTTCCACATAAAAAAATAAAGATTTCATATATATGCACACATAAACTGGGAAGAGTATAACTTTGATGGAAACAGGTTTGCATCCATTTTTTAAAGCGGAGTAAACTTAACTTTTTTTGGGAACGAAAGGAAAAAAAATAAGATGACCATGCATCACTCCTTAATAGGCTCAGTATTCTTGTTGGGAACGAGGAGCGCGCGTGGTCACACACGTTATTTTGGTGCAGGAGTGTGTAGAAGAGAATGGAGAGAGAATGAATAGGTATATTTTTTACACACACACAAATTGCTGCCGATAAGACACGGAAAATGAATTGCTGGCGGAGAGTGGAGTCATTTTAGGCGTTTCACGTTCGACGTGCAAGAAATTAAGAAAAAATATATCTATCCTCTCTGGACTGCTCTTGTTCACGTAAGGAAGGTACATACAAGAAAGCCACGAGACGTATTTATGGACACAAAAAAAACTTTTTTGGTGCTTACATTTACGTACACAAGCTAGCAAGTTCCCTCCCTTTGGAATACACGTGAAGCTCTGTGGAGACTATTGGATCTCGGATGAAAGTGAAAAATCGACAGGAAAGTGGACTCATTTGTTTTTTTTTCGGAGGGAAAAAGTAAAGAGAAGATAAGAAATGGAGCTTTTTTTCTCTCTTTTCTTGCCACAGTTTTCATTGTGAAAGTAATCGTGAAATGGTTAGCCAGAGTCAGATCGATTTATTATGATTTCTCGGAAAATATTTTCACTTCGTCCTTTTTCTTTACTTTCCTGGATAAAATAAAGCTGGAATGATTTTTTTGTGGATAAAAATAAAATCATGAATAAATGAGCCAAGAAACAGGTCCACAAGAAATTAAGAAAAAATATATCTATCCTCTCTGGACTGCTCTTGTTCACGTAAGGAAGGTACATACAAGAGAGCCACGAGACGTATTTATGGACTCAAAAAAAAACTTTTTTGGTGCTTACATTTACGTACACAAGCTAGCAAGTTTCCTCCCTTTGGAATACACGTGAAGCTCTGTGGAGACTATTGGATCTCGGATGAAAGTGAAAAATCGACAGGAAAGTGGACTCATTTGTTTTTTTTCGGAGGGAAAAAGTAAAGAGAAGATAAGAAATAGAGCCTTTTTTCTCTCTTTTCTTGCCACAATTTTCATTGTGAAAGTAATCGTGAAATGGTTAGCCAGAGTCAGATCGATTTATTATGATTTCTCGGACAATATTTTCACTTCGTCCTTTTTCTTTACTTTCCTGGATAAAATAAAGCTGGAATGATTTTTTTGTGGATAAAAATAAAATCATGAATAAATGAGCCAAGAAACAGGTCCATTTTACATGTCTTCAAAGTAAACTGTTGTTTTTACCTCATTTTTTTAAAACCATTGTTTGAACCTGTTACGTGATTTACCTCCATTTATTCCATTATTTTTACTTTCACAGAATAAATAGCAAGTCACGATATCGCACCATCTTATCATTTATATTCCTTTTTCCTGGAAGCAATATAAAAGTCGACATGTTCCAGATACCCTTCTTTTAGTTTTCTGACAATATTTTCCCCTCATCGTTCTTATCATCATTGATGCATGTCAACAACATTGATTTTTTTCTTTCCCTTGAACCGCGCTTTCCTACCGAAAAATGTGTTGCATCTCTGAACCAAAAAAGGAAAGTGAATCATTTTAGTTTTCGGGAGCGATCACCAGAAGAAAAAGAAAAAACAAATTACCCACCCACAAAAAATAGCCCTGCATTTTCCCGAGAGCATCCATGAAAAAAAATCAATAAAAATGATTGCTGTCACTTGATAAGCCCAGAGCATCGCAAGCAGAAATAAATGGTGCAGTGGAATAATCATAAAAATGGGAGCATGCAACAAATTCTTTTTTTCCTCACAGAACAATATTATTTTTTAGATGATGACCACAATAATAATAACAATGATCACCGAAAAATGTGTTGCATCTCTGAACCAAAAAAGGAAAGTGAATCATTTTAGTTTTCGGGAGCGATCACCAGAAGAAAAAGAAAAAACAAATTACCCACTCACAAAAAATAGCCCTGTATTTTCCCGAGAGCATCCATGAAAAAAATCAATAAAAATGATTGCTGTCACTTGATAAGCCCAGAGCATCGCATCCAGAAAAAAATGGTGCAGTGGAATAGTCATAAAAATGGGAGCATGCAACAAATTCTTTTTTTCCTCACAGAACAATATTATTTTTTAGATGATGACCACAATAATAATAACAATGATCACTGCAGTAATATTTCGAAGATGATGATGTAGTCGATAACAGAAAACATACTTTTCTGAGTACAATGAAAAGACTGGGACAAAAATTAAGTTCCCTTTTGGGATGTTCTTCGCATTACAGGACAATCTTTATCTCTGCTTTTTCCACAATGGGAAAAGAATTCGATGAATGCATCTGTTAAAGTATTCTTCTCTCTTCAAATATATTTATGGACACAGTCATTTACTCTGGCTGAACATCATCAGCTGAGATCCCAGAGGGGGAGTTGATTTCCTCGAAAATGATCCAGTCAGTTCACAAATTGTTTCTTTTTTTTCTCCAAAAAAAGAAGTACACTCACAACAGCACAGTTGAGTGAACCATGAAAGCATTATAATTTATATGGGAAGCGGGAAAATACGAACAAAACTGGAATTTCACTACGTGACCACAAAGTAGCGAGCAAGGAGATTCTGTTTAATGAAATGTCCTCTGAATACGAGAATATCTTTTTTTTGTTTCTCTCAAAATGCATCTGTATAGTAGGTATAACCTTGTGTGTACGAGTGAGCCACTCTGAGTCTTATCTTTTTTTTTGTTTGGTGGCGGCAGTGGTGGAGATTCTAGTAGCAATGTAACAAACAAGGCCGTGGAGAAGAGTAATGGAGATAACAACTTGATAAATGCACACGGATGACCAGACACACAGAAAAAAAAGTGTGTGCGTACCGAAAAAGCCGTGCACACAAAACCAGAAAATGGAGAGAGGCTTTTTCTCGCGGTGACAAAGACAAAAAGCAAGTAATCCGTTTTAACAGGGTGGTCCCAGCTAAATAAAATTGTGCACAAAGGGACTCACACATGAAAATAGGTAGGTAGATAGATGCCTGTAGTTTGGTTATCTCAAAGTGTGGCAATAAAATATCTCCACGTAACCCAGACTGCCTGTGTGTGCATGTATAAAGTTGTTGTAATAAATAAATGAATCAGGACGAAATTGGTTTGTGGCTTTTAGTTTTACTCGTTGGGAGCCGTATTCACTTCTCATTAGTTTCCGGTCACTACTTTTACTGTAATACTCATCACAAAAAAATCAGCAATTTGTGTGCACTCCAATTTATTGGGTGCACCACTCTTATCTTCTTTTTAAAAAATGGCGGCAAAAAGAAATTTCTTTTTCCTTCAAATCCTCTTATCGATTTTGAGTTTGTTCTTCAACATAATCTTGTCTTATCAAAAAACGGTGCGCCTCACATATCCCGTCAATTTTTCTGACACATGGTCAAGATCACTCAAGAGAGAGCTATTTTTCATGTCTTTTTTCTCTCAGTCGGGATCATCTTATCCAGTCACTTCCAGATAAGAACGTGTGCACATCCCGTCTTTGAAGAGAAAACGGTTGGACTCCAGAGAATGGAAAAAAGTTGAACACTTTTTTTGTGAGACATGCAAAAGTGGGCGTTTGAAGAGGGGACACTTTTTTATATATTTTTTGGAGAGAGAGAGAGAGGAGTAGACTTGAATTCGAAATGGATTGAAAGGCCTGTCATATCCACTTTTTATTTGAGGCAGGACATCTTTTTGTATTCAATGTCGTCAGCATCGATCTTCACAATTTTTTTTTCGGAGACGGAGCACAAAATTTTAGGTACTCCCGGTGGTGGCTCAAACAACGAGGCAATTCATTGGTATTCAAAGGATTGACTCTTGAAAGCGACGAAGCTGAAGACGATGGTCCAATAGTTTCAAATACAAAATTCCACCATTTATTCAGCTCGCAGGACAAATTTCTAGTAACCATTTCTACAGAACCATCTGAAGGGTTATCTCGCCAAAGTGTATTTTATTTTAAACAGTGTTTAACTCATTCAAGGTTCTGTTTTTACAAAGTATTTTAACAAACATTTTTTTGTTGTATGCAACGAAACCTAAGCCGACTTGGCTGTGTCATTCAACTAAAAATGTTGAAACCAGATTAAACTGGTTATCTGCAAAGCTTTAATACAAGAATGAATAAACAATTCATTTATTTTTTGTCCCACGCTTGTAATAGTGTGAAATTTCTGTTGGCTCCAGAGAAGGGTCGAATTGACCTGAACTGTTGTGTGTGTAACATGACAAAAAAAGTACACACATTTTGTCTTGATCTACTCCACAATGGATGCATTCTTTATATCAAGTATAAAATTCGGAGTTGCTCCATTATGAACCATTATTTTGTTATGGGCATTCAATCAGAGCATCCGGATCCCAAGAGAAAATTAACGTACACACTCTCTCTTCACTCTCCATATTTGCCCTGTCAAAAGATGACAGCACTGTGTATTGTTTTTCTGCTAACTCTTGTGACATCCGGAACATCTCAGGTAATCTTTTGTCACCTTTAGATATGCATCGTTCAAGAAAACCTTATAACCTAAACCGGGTAGTACCCAAAAACTCTAATTAACCGACGTTAAAGTTTACCATTTACTATTTATTTTCTTTTTTTTAATTTTCTGATTTAGTTGTTCACTTGCCCTGGTGGAGATCACCGGAATGTTGAGTGTCAAGCCCAGTGTGAAGTTATCAACAAGAAGGACTACTCGGAACCATTCTGTAGTAAATTTGGACACTGCCAGTGCTGCCGAAATGAGTTTGCCCATTACGAGAAAAATCCTCATGCTGTTTGCAACGAGTGCTTGGCAGTAAACCACAATATGGACATTATTACTCCATCTCATTGCTAAGAACTATTGTATATTTTGAAATTAAGCTAGTACATTTATTATATTAAACTGTTTGCATTTCTTCGAGCACTAAAAATTTTCGAGCATAAGCACAATCTCTTCAACTACTCATTAACTTATATTGCACCAAGGCTTATCAGCTCCAATGAATATTTTGTACATCAACTGTTTTCCAATTTCAAACTCGTATGTACCTGTTAAGTCTACTTCGCCTCGCGAGCCAATAAATGAACTGGATGGCACTTAATTATCACATCGCACATATCACTTTTAAAATGGAACATAATTCAAAGAACAGTCGAATTTTTCTTTCTTGCGAGTTTTTAGTCACAAAAAACGCCTTCATTCAATTTGCCTTTTTTATGCAAAAATATTTTTTCCAAAAAATAGTTCACTTACTTATTGGTGAGGAGGACACCCGGTCAAAATATTCCTTTCTTCCTTTTCTCCTTTCCGCTCCGCCTTTCCTTTCAATCAAATGTTCACCAAAAAGATATTTTTTTGTTTCTTACTTTTTCCCCTTCACAAGTTATTATTAATGGACACAACTAAGAGAGAGAGGCAGCACACATGAATATTATTATTTCCAAGTGAATTATTAATGCACTTTTCTTCTCGTTTTGACAGTCAAGGCCGTCCTCAGTTCACTTGATGCACATTTTCGTTAATGGATATCTATTATTCTAATTCCAAGTTTTTTTTGTTCACTTCAAAAAAACACAACCTTCAACGAAAACAGCGTGAAATCTCTCTCTCACATAAAAAATAGTAAGTTGATGCGAGCTCTGACAAGAATGCATTAATAATGATGAAGTGTTAAAAAAAAGTGTCTTGTCTTCTTGAAAACAACACTAGTCTGCTATGTAGTCAGTCAGCCAAGTAGCTTCTGAAAAATATGAAAATGATTTTTTTTCTGTTCAGCTATTTCAAAGGAAGAAAAAGATGATGATGGCTGGGTTGGCTCTCCAGTCAAGAAAAGAATTTATAGTGCGTTTAAAGTGCATCAAATGCTTGTTTGTGTGTGTGTGAACCACACCGCTTTGCTTCTTTGATCTGTGAAAAAAGATGGTGAATCAAGATGAGGGCAATCCTTTTAATTTGACTGGAAGTGATGATGCAGAGAGTCTAATAAGTAGTAAACCGAAAGAGTTTCCTCAGGATATTCTCTTTTATTTAAAAAGGATGATGGTGATGATGACTTTCACGTCTTCCTTTGATGGAGGCTCCAGGTGTGATCCTAAATGAACAAGACAACAAACAAAACATATCATGAATTGAGTATTTAAGATAAGTATTACATATATGATGTGAGTATATATGCGTATTTGTAAACATGAATTTCTTAAATAACAGGATTGATTTTTTAAAAATACTCCAGGCTAATATGCAGCAATGCAGAATTTCAACGCCACTTAACAAATTGTGTGATTGCGACGTAGTGAGGTGTACAGTAGATTACTTTTATAATTTGGAGAAGTGATTGGGTAAAAGGGTGGTATCCAATAATAAAAATGGAGAATGAAGATGCGTGCTTTAGGCAGCATATTTCTACTTAGTGAGATATAATTTCCATCTGAGAATCAATCCACTCTTATATTATGTTTGTTTTATGGTTTTGTTGTTTACAAAATATATTTGTTGACTCAGCATAGCTTTAAATAAAAAATATTATTTCTGCATGGTCATCGTGATGACTGGTGGATGTCATCTCATTAACATTTCAATTCAGAAGCTTTGAAAGAATTGCTCAATCAAATGGAACATTTTTTCCAATGTAAACAAGCCATTCTCTCTGATTTGGAGAAGATTGTACTTGTGAGGTGCGATGACCGAGGTAACATGAAACAAACATTAAAATGAAGATCTAAATTTTAATTTAATGTGGTGGATAAACTTCCATTCTTCCGTTGTTTCATTAGACACATGAGTCACCATTTATATAACCTTTAAAGTTGTATGATTTTCTCTCGCCACGAACAGTCAAATTGCTAAACACTGCCATATTATGTGCTCCTATTCGAGGTTACTCTTCTTCTCAAAATGGTAGTTTTCTATGTGGTGCTCAATTTTAGAAACTGGGCAAAAATTGCTCAAATGATGAACGTTAAAAAGATTAAGGTACACATGAAGAGTTGCTGGAGGCTTAGAAATAAGATTAAAATTTTAAATCACTTCAAAAACACACATCTTACTGCTACACCCTTAGCATAACGCGTCTCAAGCATCTGTAAAACATTGTAGTACAAAAAAGGAGTTACTCGTAAAAACTTGAGACTGCCTGGAAAATTTTATTAGGGTTGATAAGGGTAATCTTAATCCTTTTCCCTTCGTCCAATTTTAGATTTGGTACCAGCAACTTAGTTTGTAAAAAATTTCCATCCATAAAAACGAGACTTGTTTTTCAATGGGAGACTGGATCCTTTATTATAAAAAGGTCGCGTGTCTTCGTGAGTTTCAGAATCAGTCAAGAATTGAACTCAGGATAATAATCACCAAGTTTGAGAATTTCGTGTGAAACATTTTCCAAATACTTTTTTCACGATTGAACCACGTGTTTATCAACTCAGTTTTGCAAAATGAAGCAAGGAGAATATTTCTCATTATATCCAGTTGTCACTTTAATCTGGCTTGTGACAATGGTCTACTTGGGCATGGCTGCTTCAGACGAGGTTCCTGCAACTCCGGCAAACCGAACAATTCAGGTAAAAAAGAGAGAGAATTCCAATTTTTGCCCAAAATTTTGTATCAGATTATCAAGTAATTATTATGAATTTTTTTTGAAACTGTTTATTATAGGTTGGGGCTCGCGAGGTAGATTGCAATGATCCTTTTAACGATTGCATCACAAATTATTGCTGCTTACGGTGCTTTTCCACCCCGTCTTTTAATTGCTTACCGGATTGCTTGACCAAATGCCACGAGGAACTGATACGACATTAAAGGAAAACAGATTATCTTGGTAGCTCTTGCGTTCAAACTATTTCTCCACTGGTTCAATAATTTGGCAATTCTGAATGAACATTATATTATATTACTTGCCAATAGAATATTATCAACGCAATTAATGTAAGAATCTGACGTATCTAGTAATTAAAGTTCCGTTAATTCAACTATGTGGATTTTATGACGTGCAACTTATTCATAAAATAATATAACAAAATATATTTTTCAAGTTTTCGCTCTTCACTAATCCACTTCTCTGTTTTCTCATATTTACATCAACATTGTTTTTGTGCACCATGCATCATCCATGATAAGTCACCACTGTGAGCTATAAATAAAGAAAGGATGCACACAGTTATTTTTTTCCTGGTGCATCGTAATATATCATGCTTTCCATCTCTCACAAACAAAAAAATAAGAAGCATACTTTTATTTTGACTTATCACCATTTTGCATCACAATCTTCTTCGCTCAAGTCAGCCAGGAAGGAAGGAAAAGGATGAGACCTTTTGAGTAGTGAACAAAAAATTGTTGCGCCAAACTGACAATGCCACATGATACCACTTCTCTGCACACAGAGGCAATGACTAAACGACCTCCACAGATAAAAAATGGAAGGAGGACAAGAGAGACAAGTGAAGAAAGATGGTTTATCACAAGACAAGACGACATCTTCGTAATGCAATCATTCCTAAAGTTGCACAAAAAATATATTATATAATGTGTGTTGAAAGATTTTTTCCTCCATTATTTAGGTCTCGAAAGGAAAAGGTTTCAAGTTTGTGTTTTTTTGGACACAGGTTGGAAATTGGTGTCATAATAATAAATATTCCACAGTTCATCTCACAATTACAAAGGAAAGCGAACCAGATTGACACACACAGCATTCAACAAGAATATATATTTTTTAAAAGGAAACTTATCAGTATTCCTTTTCTCTGGTGCCAATAATTTCCCTGGAAGAATGTAAAGACTGGAGCCATTATGATTGTGAAACGAAACAAGACTCATTTCTCACCGTCTCTCTTTCCACCACCACTTTTTCCTTCCTTCCTCCTCCGTGCTTTGGAAGAGAGAGAGAGAGAGAGAGAAAGATGTGAGATGTGTCCATAAATATCCTTGTCTAAATATATTTATATATGGGCCATCATTCTCCGTCCATATTGATGAAATATGGGAATTGAGAGAATGAAAATGGAGCTGGAAGGGAAGTAGTACGAAGAAAAAACCAGCGAGTGAGGAGTATCATGTGTGCAGTCAAGGAAGAAATCCATGAGGCGCGATGTTTACGGATATTTTTTGTGTGTGTTGTGGAGTGAAAAGAGAACATGTTTTCTTCATCTCGAACAATCCATCCCTCCATTTATATCTGTTTTCTCTTTCTTAAAAAAATAATATAACGCAACATAAATACTCTTACGTAAACACACACACACACCAAAAATATATTACGGACACAGGATGCACTTATATATATCTTTTTTTAGGTTGCTCAGTTTTTCTGATGTGTTATTACTCGTAAGAAAAATGGCTACGTGGAAGAACTGGAGAGAATTTAGGTATACGATTTTGATACGCTTTGGAGCTCTGGAGCTACAACTACACAGAAGGAACAAGCTTCACTTCTTTTTAAAAATGTACATAAATATGTATCCAGGCAAAAAGCGGAGCACAGAGTTTCCTTTTTCGCAGTTCGTGAGCCGAATATTGATAAAGTTTCCATTTGGGAGAACTTTTTTTTTCTTCTCAAGAAAGAAGAAAAGAGAAAATGGAGATGTGCCTGTTACCGCTGTTCCGAAATATGTGTCCATATTTTTCTTCTCATGCTGGAGCACTACTTACTGCAGTAAAAAATGCTCAATGCTTTTGTAAGTAATATCGTTTCTGATTTTTTTTCTCTTACAACAGATCCATTTTTTGCATCAGGGCCACCAACCGCTGCCGCCAGGATCATGGTTATCATCAGTAAACGACAAGATCACCAGAGAGAAAATTGTTTTTTTTTCTTCAGATTACGATTTTATGTATTAAAAAAAGTCAACAAGAAAATTCCTAGTTTTTTTTCTTGGAACAAGGAAAAAATATTTTTTGGTTGTTATCCCATTCTTGTCTCCTTTTTCTAGCCCTTTTTTGTAAGCTGCTGGAATTTTATTTTCTGGAAGAAAAAAATTGTCAAAGAGGAAGGATGCTAATCTCTCCAGAGACGGGAGCAAAAAAAAATTGAACGGAAGTTATGAAAATTGAGCTTGGGCAAGTTGACAACAAAATTGGAGAATAAAATCGATATATTTTTCTTTGCATGCTCAACATCTCATTATTACTTTGCTGAACACACATTTATGGAGCGTGGAAGCAGACACATGTGAGAATGAATATCCGCATATAGTGTTTTATTCCTGCGCACAAAAACATGGTTTATGTTTTATGCCCACCCACTCCGTTTTCTGCAGGACTCTTGACACAGATTAGAAACTAATTCAAGAACAAGGAAACAACTTTTTTGTCGCATAAAAAACGGTGCCAATCAAGGATCACTGCCAAGTCAGTTTTTGCTGACACAAATGGGAGCCACAACAAAAGACATAAAAAAAAGTATTTCGTGCTCCAGTTTCCCTTGTCCACTTTATTATCCTTTTTATTTTGTTTCAGTCTAGTCGTCACTATTTTTTTACTTCCTTTGTCTGATAAAGCTTCTCTCATCAACTGAAGCCAACAAAAAAAGAGATATGCACACACACAGGCATCTTGAAACAAAAAAGAGAACCCTGGAGGAACAAAAGTTAGATTGACTTGTTTCTTCACATTTCTCCAGAACCGCTCCAAAACATAGCAGGAAAGTTATGCACTCATTGTCAGTCAGTCAATCAGTGTCACCGTTTTTTTTTCTTGTGGCAAAAAAAACCAGTTAAAGGGAGAGAAAAGTCACCATAAAATGTAACTTTTCTAGTCTTATCATCAACTTTTCGTGTGTGGTTGGTTTTCTATTATTTTTTGTATAATAGACCAAAAAAGTTATCACTGAAGCATTATCCATTTCTTCCATTTAATTTAACTCTTCGCAAGAAAAAAATAAGCCTCTTTTATATTAGCTCTACTCAGATCATGAATAATGGAGCAGCATTAATTTCTCTGGATCTCTCTAGCTTTTTGCTCAGAGATCACAAAGAGCTTTTAAAGTGTAATTTTTGTTGAGGGAGTGAAAATCAGAAAAAAACTGTGCAACTTTTCCCTTTGCATAATTAAAAGAGGTGGTTCCTCCTACATTTTCCTTTCTCTCTTTTTTTCGTGCGTTTCTGTTTTTGGCTTCAGCGTACTGCTCTGCTGTGCTATGCTACATTTTGCCTTTTGTTATTTCCTATGGACCCGTGAACTTGATTATTATCCTTTCATTATTAATGTGCTCCTCCACGCTAAATTAATCAATTATGGAGCAGAATGGATTCACAAAATGAGTGTGCGTCTATATAGTAGTAGTATATATGTGGACATGAGAAAACCAAAATGCTAATGTTATTGTGTGCATCCATGCATATCTACTTCTATGAAAGAGAGGCTACCTGTGTGTGTGTCAGTGTATATTACGCTCCTATTGTTTCCAAATACACAAATACATTCCTGTCAGAAGAGGTGAAACAACAAAAGAAAATCCCACTTGGAGTTGGGAAGGGTTCCGCCATGAATGAAAATTCCTTTCCCACAATAATATACACAATATTTACCTTTAAAATTAATGTGGTTATCAATTCTCGCATGTTCCTTGGAACAATAAATAAAGCTGTACTGTAAAATTCAACAAATAAGAATATACAATAAAGCAAATAGGATGGGAGTAATGACATGTGTGTCCATAATTGACACATTTAAGAGCAAAAAGGGTAAAACAAAGAATTTTACTGTAACAGGATCCGAACTCGTATTGATTGGTGTCTAAGAAACTTAATAAGACTTTATAAGATCCATATTTAATAATTTGAAAAGTGATACAAATGCTGGATTTTAGTATTGTGGAAGATTTCTTTATAAAAATATAGAAAAGTGAAGGGAACGCATTTTTTAAAGATGGCCAAACCGGAAGGATTGATCTACCCCGAGAATTGCGAGGTTTGTGGGAAGCCCGCCTCCAAGAAATGCTCTGGCTGCTGTCTCGCCTTCTACTGCAGCGCACAGCATCAACGGAGCCACTGGCCGCGTCACAAGAACAACTGTCGCCTCTTAAAAATTACCAATGTGGATGGAAGTGGTCCAAGCCTGGTGGCTTCAAGAATGCTTCCTGCAGGCACGGTGGTCATTGCTGAGTATCCTGTGCACATCTATGACCACATTGTGGACCACAACTCTGCCTCAGATACGATCCTTAAAAAGAGAGAAAGGAAAATGTAGGAGGAACCACCTCTTTTAATTATGCAAAGGGAAAAGTTGCACAGTTTTTTTCTGATTTTCA